>SNQJ01S0018346.1:79210-128609 GCA_010110895.2 Picea sitchensis | reverse complement strand
GTCGGCTTTAGGCCATTATTTGTAATTATACCTCCTAGTCTCCTATATATACCAAGGAGACATATTCATTTTGAATCATCTTGTACTTGAAAATTTAAGTGGGGTAAAAGGAGGTTTCCCCCTCGAAGAGGCTTATTATCTGAAATTATCTCTTTTTCAAGGCGTTGAGTACTTTTCCTGAGGTTTTTCTATGCTATATTGATGTTTGGTTCTTAACAAGTAACCTAATATGAAATAGATAAAAAGAACTGTATATAAGCAAATAGGAATAATTTTCAAAGAGAAAATGTGGTGTCTAAAGACATCGTTACAACACTTATGCACAACACATTGTGATTAAAACATCACAATGCATGTTGGAGATATTTTACACAACAATGACATCATCATCATGATAGTGACCCATAATATATTCTATTTATAGCTTTAATATATAACAAAATTCTTTGGAATTGGGAAGATATTTTCGACATACAACCATCGGTGGTTAAGGTTGACTTTGTCAAATTTGTATTGTCTAGTTAGCCAACAAGGATGCTCGACCCGACTATCCATGCATACAAATCGTAGTCTATTTATTAGTTGGTTGATACCTTGACTAAATGTCTTCAATTGTTGGTTGATGTCTGACCAATAGCCTTATTTACTACTCAACCGATTGATGCAGAGATCCAACCGATCACCTGAACGATAGTTTCCAAGTGTAGGTCAACCTACCGATCGACTAATTCTAGGAGAAGTGTGATGAACCATAATAAATTGGTGTTGTGACACCCCCTCATCAACACACAACTCTGGAGATTTTGGAGGTGAAATTATGTAAATAAGACACCCCCTCCCCCATAATTGTATCTTCCTGAAGCCCAAGCATCATATCAATCTTGATAAATCTAGATTTAGATAAAGGCTTAGTGAAGATATCATCTGTCGGATCATCTATTATGAAATAGACAAGAGAGAAGACATTCTCATGATCTAACTGTCTTAAACAGTGAGAAAAAAACTTAAAATGATTCATTTTATTGTGGGAACTAGGATTATCAAAAACTTGAATGACATTCTAATTGTCATGGTATATTGTAGTTGAAGTCTAAATAGAAAATCCAAGTTCACCTAGAAGCTGGTGAGTCTAGATTATCTTTATAACTGCATGAATGACACCACAATATTCTAATTTTGTATTCGACAAGGAAACTGCATTTTGTTTCTTGCATGACCAAACAAATAGTCCATTATTGAAGTGAAACACATAGCCAGAAGTGGACTTCCAATCATCATTGTTTCCTTCCCAATCGGAGTTGGTGAATTCGACCAACAAATTTGAACTTTGACAATATTGGATACTAAAATGAGTGGTACTCTTGAGATAGTGGAAAATTCATTTGATTTCTTTCCAGTGGATTTCTCTAGGATCCTTCATAAACTGAGAAACCAGACTAACAAGAAAGGAATGTTAAGTTGACTATGAGTAAGATAAATGATACTATCGACCAGTTGTTGATAGAGTGTAACATCCACTTTGGGAATTTAACAAGTTTTTCTTAGCATTACTCCAGATTGAAAGGGAGTAGCATAGAGATTACAATCTACCATCCTAAAATGTGTCAAAATATACACTACATATTTAGAATGAGATATGAAAAAACCATCAGATAATGGTAATACTTCAAGACCCAAAAAATAATGCAGAATGCCAAGATATTTCATGTCAAAGGAGTCAATAAGTTTCTTCTTCAATATAAGAATGAGACCATTTTTATTTCCAGTTATGACAAGGTCATCAACATATACAACAATAATCAAAGTCTTTTCATGAGTATGGAGTACATATAAGCTGTGATCATATTCACAACGTTTGAAACCAAGTTGAAGAAATAAATTGTTTATGTTAGCATACCAAGCTCAGGGAGCTTACATCAAACCATATAGAGGTTTCTTGAGTCGAAAAACCAGGTTACAATATGTCACAAAACTAGGAGGCTATTCCATGAAAATTTCTTCAGATAGTTCACCATGAAAAAAAGAACTCTTCACATCCATCTAATGGATCTTCCATCCAATTCGAGAAGCAAGAGAAAGAATCAATTGAACAAAGTTCATCTTAACAATATGGGGAAATGTCTCAATGTATTCGATGCCTTCTTGTTGAGAAAATAATTTCAAAACTAGGAGAGATTTATGATGCTCAACAACACCTTCAAAGGTAAATTTGGTCATGTACATCCATCGACAATTCACAACATTCTTTCCTTGAGGCCATGGAACCAATTGCCAAGTGTGATTCTTTGATAAAGAATTAGTTTTTGTCTACAGATCCTGCTCCCATTCAAGTTGTCCTTGTGCATTTCATTAGATGAGATGATTACAATTTTCAAATACATGAGTCATCAATGCAACGCTGGCATGTTTCTTTTGACTGTGAGTTTTTCAGCCTGAAGAAATGTCACTGACATCATTTCCAATAGCTTCAATGGTCTTGGAATCCCATTTGGTTAGATAAGAAATGGGTGAACTATTTTACTCTGTATAAGATCGATAAAAAAATATGAAAAATTTAAGTCGATGAAGACAGTGGACCAGTCGAAATAGATATCAAATGACTAGTCGAAACTAGTGTTGATGGTCTAGTCGAAACAAGAACGAAGTTTGACTATCCAGTCGAAGAGATACAAAATGGAACAAGAGAAGCAATGTTGGAAACAACATCAACATGGTCATCTTGTAATAATCCATAGGAGGAAATCAACAACTTGGTGCCAAAAGACTTCTCATCTAACCATACATTTCTCCTAATAATGATTTTTCATTTGACAAGATCAAACAATCAACATGATTTAGACTCTTCATAGTATCCCATCATGATGCAATCCTAACTCTTTGCACCCAAATTATTTTTGCAATCATAGGAAATAGGAGCCCAGTCAACACATCCAAAAACATGAAGGTGGTTGACCGAGGGCTTCCTTCCACACCATCATTCGACTAGAGTCACCAAAGGAACAACTCATGTCGATATTTAATTGAACATGTAGTTTTCACAATAGATAGACTCATCCTAGAAGGGAGGAGGAAATTATTTGGCCTAAAAATGACATCTATCCATTTCGATTAACATCTAATTCTTTCTTTCTACGATGCCATTCTACTGAGGTGTCTGAGAAACCAACCGCTACCAGTCAATACCATATCAAACCAAATATTCTTCAAAGGGTCGATTTACATATTCTCCACCATTGTATGATCTTAGGCACTTGATGGGTAGACCACATTGCCTTTTAAAAAAGGCTCGAAATTCTTTGAACTTCTCAAAGACAATATTCTTATTCTTCAAAAAATAAGCCTAAAGTGAAATGAGAAAGATCATCAATGAAGGTCAATATATACCTTACACCTACTAAGGAAGGTATAATGATGCAGTACAGATTGATATGAACTAGCTCCAGAAGGTTTTGTGCTTGTCATGCTTTTCCAAAGTAAAAAGGTGTTTGATGATGCTTTCCAAACACACATCCTTTATAGACTCCATTAGGGGGGAAAACTTTAAGTAAACCAACAACCATATTCTAAGCTTCCATCAACTACAGACTTTGAAAATTTAGGTGTCTTAGTCATTCATTCCATGTTCAACTTCGTTCGTCGGTGTGAGAAACAAGAGTATTTGGCTTAGATTCGGGTTGATTCATGTCACAAAATCTATACAAACTATCCTTTGGGTCGAAAAACCATGTGGAAACAATCGAATAACCTTTCTTGAAATCTCGAACAAAGAACCAATATGGAAAAAAATATACAGTTTTACCTCTCTGTGTTAACTGAGAAACCGACAATCGATTGGAATTAAGGTTCGGTACATGATAGATACAAAAAAATCTCCTTTGTCTAAAGGAAACATCACCCTAACCAAGAAAATTGAGATAAAAACCATTAGCATCATAAATATTCCTCTCCACAACTTCATCTAAGGAGGTGAACAAGGAAGCATCCTTATCCATTTGATGAGTGCACTCAAAGTCGACTATCGATTAATTTTGCACAGAGTGAGATAGCAAGGCTTGAGAAGTTTCAACTTGGAAGGTGAAATTATCATTTGGTTGATGAATATTATACATGTATCCTTCAAGGCATTTAATATTCTCCTCTAATCAATCTCACTTCTTTTAGCAAACCTTATCCACATGTCCAATATTTCCACAATAATGACATGTCTTCTTCTTTCGACTTTAATGGGGTGCATCTGTCTGCCCTTTATGTTTGAAGTCGAGGCATCTAGGTCTATGTATAGGGGTATCAAAACATCCTCTTTCCTTATGATTTGACTTTCCATTGCCCTTGAGAAAGTGGGATTGATGTTTACCACCAATATTTCCTTCATCAATCAATTTGTGTTGATCAGTGATTAATAGGCCATAGATATATTCAAATGTGTAATTTTTACCATATTCCTTGCGTTCCTAACAATTGGTACAGAAAGTTGAAACGAACATGTCAAATGGTGTTCTCAAATTCATCAAGACCAAATTAATGAGTTGTTCATTTTTCTTAGGATACTTATTTCCACATTCACCCAATTTAAACTGAAGTTCCTTCACACATGCCAAATAGTCCTCTATTTTGTCGAAAGAATTAGGATCAAGAGAGATCAACTCTTTCTCCAATTGCATGACATTGATTTCATCTACTTTGTTTAACAATGAATTCAACTTCTTATAGACTTGATGAGGGAAGTCAATTCCACTAACATGAAAACAAATCTCCCATGAGATATATGTCGTGATGACCCCTACAACATCATCCTTCTTTCCATCAACAGTAAAATTTTCTTGATCATATGTTGGATCTAGAATCATAGCCTTCATATATTTCCATAGTCCTTTACTCTTTAGTAGGGTTTCCGTGTATGTTTTCCATACTGCATAATTTTATCCATTCAAAATTATGGAATCGATCTTCGAAGACAACTTTGATATCTAGATAGATTAGATTTGTTTTCAAAAGTTACAGTCTGAAAATCACCAACCAAGAGTCAATCACACAATAGATCAATCTCAACATGATTTGTGGACAAGAGACGAGGTCACATCCATCAATTATGATACCATGTTGGGTATTTAGTGTAACTTGATATGAAATAAATAAATATAACTATAGATAATTGAAGAGGAATAATTTTTAAAGAGAAAAGGTGGTGTCTAAAGACATCATTATAGAACTTAAGGACAATGCATTGTGATCAAAACATCACAATGCATGTTGGACATTTTGTACACAACAATGATATAACCATGATGATAATGACCCATCGGGTCTACTATTTATAACTTCAATATCTATCCAACTTCCTTGGAATCAGGAAGATCTTGTCCACATATAACCATTGGTGGTTAGAGTTGACTCTATCAAATTTGTATTTTCTAGTCGATGACAAGGATGATTGAACCGAACATCGATGTGTCCAACTTGTAGTTTATTTCTCGCCTAGTCGATCCATCGATCACTTGTCTTTGATTGTTGGTCAACTTTTCGACCGACAATCTTGTCGACTACTCGACTGAATAATGTAGATATATAGTGGATCACCTAACAGAGTATTTCCATATATAGGTCGATCGCCCGATTGACTGATTCCAAGAGAAGTGTGATGAACCATCATAACTTGATGTTATAACAACCCAAAGCATATTTAGGAAACACTCTTTTCTTCTTGGTGTATGGACAAGAGTTCACTTTACATACTCATATTTTCTTGCCTTCCCTGCAACTATGTCAATCCACCGAAGAGGACAATTGTGTTGATGTTTGTAGCATCAGACAAGTACTTCCACAAAGATCTATGTTCCTAGATAAGTGGAAGTCATCCAATGCCTTCTAAATTGCTACTTTACTTTAATTAAATGAATTATTAAATTAAAGTGATTTTATTAATTAATTGAGTTTATTTAATGAAATGCTAAAGTTATTAGCATTAGTGAATTAAATCTTAGTCATTGATCTCAAGTGAGGTAAGATGTAATCTCGATCATAAATCACTTTGGATATTAGGGTTGAGTCATAAATCAATATTATAAAATCAAGGATAGGGTAAAGAATGAAGGTTGGTTGTTTTGACACAGAGAGAAAAGAAGGACTTTTTCTCAAGGAGATCTTGGATATTTGAAGAAGGAATTTCATCTAGAGAATAGTACATGTCAGGGAGAAGAGAGAACATGGGCAACCATAAGGAGTTCCAACAAATTGGAGTCACAACAACATGGTCTCATGGTATAGAGGTTGTCATATAATCTAAGTGCACGCGTATGCGGGTTTTAGTGGAGACATGTGCATATACATGGGTTTTCTTAAGTAAATGTGTGTATATCTCGAAAAATATGAAAATATGGGGTCGTACAACAGACCTGGAGTTGCTAGGGATTACAAGTGCTATATAAATTTTTATTTATTTCCCTATGGTCCATTTCCCCATTAAGGGAGCCCTTGTAAGCTTTGAAATTATTTGAATGATAAGCTATTTGATGGTCAGAATATCTTTGTGTATTGTGTATGATATTTTGGTTCCCAATATTGCTTCCGCTATTTATTTGAGTTTATTATTCTAGCAAGTGTATTTTTCTGGGGAGATGCTAATTTGATTTACAACAAAGAAATCACTATGTAATATGATACCTAGGTGTCGGGATTATAAAATCAACAAATTTTCTAGTCATGCAACACATATTAAACACCCTTCTCAAGTTGGAAGAAGAAATGAAAAAAAGAAAAAAGAAAACTAAATCAACACCAAGAACTGGTAAAACAATGGTTTCACAAAAGATCTATCATCAATAAGGTTTTTTTAGGTGGGAGACTTTATTCTCAAATAGTGCAAATTAAATGAAACTAAAGGAAAACATACTAAGTCTCAATAGCTCTCACTTGGCCCATACCAAATTCACGAAAAAATTAGACCTGGGACTTTCAAACTCAAAAACTTGGAAGGGGAGGTTTTGGTACTCCCTGTTAATAGCCAAATCTTGAAGAAATACTTTTCATAATCATCTCATAGTGATTTAGTCTTGTATATAATAAATTCCCATTATTGATGTTTTCCTTTTATGTATCTGTACATTTTTATATTTAATTTTTTTTTTCTTTTTGAGAGGATTTTGAAATGGTTGCCTCTTTTTTATTATTAATCATCCATGTTAGTTTTATCTACATAGTGGATGACTGAGGCTACCTACCCTATGAAATGGATATGAAATTTTTATATTTAATTGTTTTTTTCTTTTTGAAAAGATTTTGAAATGGTTACCTCTTTTTTATTATTAATCATCCATGTTAGTTTTATCTACATAGTGGATGAGAGACTACCTACTCTATGAAATGGATATGAAAATTCCTCTAAAGAGGATATGTCTCAAAGATACTAAAAATGGAGAATCTATTATGTGAAATGTGATGAGAAATAAGGATGTCAATGTCCAACAATGAAAATCTAGGCATTAATAAATATTTTAAACCGTGCAAAAATTTTGAGGGTATGCATTGGGGAAATATAATGCACATTTTTTTAATTGTGTATCTTCCTCGGAGGAAATACAATACACATTTTTCTAATTGAGGTATCTTCCTTGTTATGGTGTTTCTATCACAATGAGTTTTTAGAGCTTACATGTGAGTAGAATGAAAGCTTATAGGTGTCCTTTGGATATTATCTGTGAGCTTTGTTCACTGTACATTAAAATGATAACCATGTTATATCCCAGTAGGTAGACCCACGAGGACTGTAAGTTTTGACAAGGTATACACATCTAAGCAACTCTCGTATCATCCTGCTTCCTTCACACCCTATTTGCATAAGAAAACCTTATATACACATCTATCGAGGTAAATAAAAAATAAGATCATAAGGAAGTTGAAAAACACTATTATATGTGTGGGAAGTATAAGTAAAATCGTCGAGGCTACAACCTAAATGTTAGTTATAAAAGGTCTATGTGTAATGTCATAACCCAACAAAAAATATATGCAGGTGTAAGTCTAATAAATTAGCCTCATATTCTAGCTTGCAGAGAATACCATGAAGGAAATCTAGAAACTCTCATTATCTACCAATATTCTTTTACCAGTCTCCTTCAGAAAGAAAGCTTGATGAAGTGGAACCCATGGCATAACCTCTCTTTATATAGTTGGAAACACATATAACCTAATTTTTTTTTTTTTTTCTTTTGATATGCATGTCGTGGCACTCTTCCCAAAGCCAGATTCCTGAATAATCATTTGGGGATTCATTTTCCGTTCTCTCATGAATAGGAATATATGTTTTTCGATAGAACATAGCATAAATGTTTTCTCATCATAAGCTTACCTTTTTACCTTTATGCTTCTCAGATCGGGTCATTTTAACAAATTATTAACTAAGACGCTTATAGTTTGCATCTCCCCCTTAGTATTCACTAAGCTTGCCTCAACGCTCTTCCTCAGATCGGACCCTGAATATTTGTTGGAAAATATCTATCGGATTAAAACATTAGTTGATATCTCGTCCTCTTTTCAATGGGGGTTCCCTCTAAATGTGTTTTCCCGAAGGACGTGTTCTAAACACACAAGGTTATCCCGATAGTATTTCTCTGAAAATAATATTTGGAAGAGGCTCCCAAGAGCTGGTCTATTCGATAACATTCTTTTGAAAGCTTCCTTCTGAAGACATTGATGGCTCTGTACGATCCCTGCCTGCTACAAGCCAAGGTGTTTTCACATCAATTGCAGCAATTGTAGGTAATGTGTAGGTGTTAAAAGACCTAATTTGAATTTTGTAATACCAATTTTGTGATGAATTGAGCGTAAAAGAAGTCTGCACAAAGGGTTTCTTGACTAAATGAGTTTCGCGGTGATAAACTATGAGATTCTCAGCGATGAGTATCACTGAATTGAAAGATTTTTTTTTCTTTCGTCGTTATATTTTTATGCATCCTTATACTATACTAAACTATGCAGGATTTTGAAAGTGACGATGTCGAAATCTCAAAGCAGAGGGGGAAGAGGGACTCAATAAATTCTTATCGTTGAAGGAAAAGGCTGAGAGGCCCTATTGTTTCCAGTTACAAGCCACCAAAATGGTTTTGGAGGTTCTCCCACCTGAAACAAAATCTATAGGATGTTCATGAATGACGTGTTTTACCCTAAATATGATGACCTACCAGTTTATAAGAACATAAAGAAGAGCAGGTTATATGCAATCGCAACTAGACCCGTTATCTTGCCATCCAATGATGCAATGAGATGGGTGGTCTCACACCTGGATGCAAAGCCACTTACAATGTAGAATGAACTCAACTCCCCAATAGCCTCGTTAAAACCAGAAGACATTCACGTGAGGTACCAGGTACCCAAACCATATTCTCCTTTCACTAAACAACTATTGAACACATTTAAGGAGGAAAATCCATATATGGTTGAAGCAATACAAAAATAGTGGGAAGAGGGTGTACCATTAGCTTCAAAAGATAACAAGATGTATTTGATACAAAATTTTAAGGAACCATACCGGTTGTTGGTCTCCATGACTTGCAAATTGTACAGAAAGGGTAAATATACCCATTTTAAGTTAGAATGAACTCCTATATCACACTATGTAGCAGAGAAAGGACATGTGTTTAATTGGGCACAAATCCTGTCACTTAACATCGTCGAAGCAACAAGAGGAGTCACAGGACCGAAGAAATAAGGTTTTTTATGCATTCCTATCTACTATATGTTGTATGCTATTCAATTTGTTTTACTGGAATGAATTGGAACCGGAACCCTGCTTTGCCTCCCATAAATATTTATTGTTCTGAACTGTGGGAAGGAAATTACAAAATACATCTCTATAAAATTTGTGATCAGTTTATGGTGCCATTATTTTATATTATATACAAATGAAACCCTCTGAGGTTATTCCAAGAATCCAAGGAAGACATAAAGGATATGGGGACTAAAACATCACACTTGTGTCTAAATCTATGGGTGTGCACAGGCTCCTCACTTCCTCCCTAAATATGTACCAGAGAAATTGACAGGGAGAGAGATCACTTACCAAACAGTGGTTCCTAGGTCCACTTCTTTTATAGTCTCAAATTCTAAAATAATATGGCTGAAATTCCCCATTAAGGTAGGGATCTTAACCCTGTTGAATGTTCCACATGCTAAGAAGGAAGCAACAATTTTAAAAGAGTTACTCTTGTGTACCAAAAAAGATAGAAAACATGTTCCAAAGGGAATTGTGTACCGAAAAAGATAGAAAACATGATCCAAAGGGAATGTTCGAAGACCATATCAAGTCTGTAAGATTATTTCAACCTTTCGCGCATGGAATAAATCCCTCGAAGGATATATTTCAGGGAGCCTTGTCTTTTGAAGAAGACTCAAACCAGAATTACAAATGAAACAGAGAAAGAGAAGTTACACTTAATGGAAGAAGAGAAAAGGAAAAGAGTGAAGGAACAGTGGGAGAAATTGTTAGTCAAGGACAAAGTGCAGGAAGAAGAAGGAAAGAAAGTTGAAATAGCCAAACATGAAGAATAGTGGGAAAATGACATGGAGGAAGAAGAAAGATACAAGATGAGAGAAAATCAAAAGGAGGAGGAAGCCAAAAGGAATGAAGAAGAGGCACATAAAATAGAGGAAGGAAAAATAGAAGAATAAAACAAAAGAAAGGAGGAGCAATAAAAAGAGAAGAAGGTAGAGGAGGAAACAAGCGAGAAGAAAGAAGAATTGGTTACAACAAGTGATCAACTGAAGAAAAAATTGCAAGAAGACTGGGAGAAAGGCACTAGTCGAAGTACAACACAGAAAGTTTCATTACTTCATACTACCATTGACCATGACACCCTATTGAATGTTCTACCTGTAGGTTCCTACTATACTACTTTAAATGTAGTGATATTTCAAGACATTGTATCTGCTTTGGGGAAGTTTTTCTTTAGTAAATATAAAAGAAAAGTTGAGACAAGATCAAGCAAGAGACAGAAAATTGAAGATGTTTCTGGGAACGAACCACAAAGAAAAACCATCTCATTGCCCCTTGGAAATGACCCTCAGGAAAATGCAGAAGAAATAGCCTCTTTCCTACATGCTTTTGTAGGGGGTAACTCCATTAAAGTTAGTGAGTTAAGTGCCACGATGAACAAATACAAGGTTCAAGTGTCACTATTAGAAGAATAGTTGAAGTACAAGAAGGATCAAATGGAGAAACAATTTGTACATTAGATCAATGAGAAATAAAGGTTACATAAGATGAAGGTAGACAACCTGAAAACAATTCATACACAGGAAATAACAAGATTGAAGGAAGAATGTTAGGAACAAACTAGAGTTGTAGCGCAGTAGAAGCACAAGATTTTAGAACTTGTACAGAAGGTGTAGAGAATGGAAGTAATAATAAAGGGAAGCAACAAAGAAGCGCTTGTCTTGGAAGCTATAAAAGAGGAGGCTAGTAATCCTAATGAATACATAAGGAAAATTCAAAATAAATTCTTTTGCACATTGAATGACTTATAGAGACACCAGGACAATTCAATTAGAATATCAGACCAAATTGATGAACGTTGAAAACAATATTAAAGGGCTCAATATGTTTTCAAGAAGATTGTGAGCTAGCCAGAAAAACATATCCAGATACCCGCCACCTTACCCAAGTAGAGTGAAAAACAACGGTTAAAGGACCAGATGTTGTTTGAATCTTGGAAGGCTATATTTGAAGATGTCCAAGAAACCCAGGAGCTTGCTACCAAAGCTTGTTTTAATCTTTGGAATTATGCATATGACTTAGTCAAATAATTCAGGATGGAAGTCATGACCAAGTTAGATGAAGCATCCCCAAGTGAATTGAGGATTCAAGAGGTAGAGGAGAATGGATATGTCAACGATAAAGAGCTAGATCAGATCAAAGAGGTCAATAAGGGAATTTTTAACGAGTACCTCATAAAACTAATCAAATTGGGTACCTCTACAAATGATGATATCAAGAGAATTCAAAGTGACATGAAAAGAGAGGCGACTACAAAAATATGTGATGGAGAGCTATATATGGAAACAATGAAGTTGAATAGAGTAGAGGAAGTCCTCGAGAACAATGAATTATGGAATTCCTACATAGAACACATAGCCTCCAAGAAATCAAGAACAATGAATTATGGAATTCCTACATAGAACACATAGCCTCCAAGAAATCAACATGATTTTTGTATTGTGGCATTGTACAATAGCAGATTTAAATTGTAATTAACATTAGCAATATAAATAAGAAAAAATAGTGAAATGAAAGGTTGTAAGTGAAAATGGATAGTCCAAGGGGCTAAAGAGTCCCTCTTGTTTTATAAAAGAAGGATATTTGTAAGGTGAAAAGACTTTTTCCCATTATATGATCAAATGATATTATTAATTATGAGAAAATAAAGAGCGGAGGCATTTTTTGGATTCATGAATGTTTGCAAGTGTGTATGGGACTATTATGGATATGTTTTTTCTATATAGGTTTCTTGAATTCTTATCATACGAACTATTTCTGTGAATATTATTTGAGATGCTTATGATTTTATGGTTTCTAGTAGATACAGGGGCAATGTTACATGTCTACTCTGAAACTATTTTTGAGTTAATCTGTAGCTTTATTGTTCCAACATATGATTGATTGGTGTGAACTATTTATGAAATAAGTGATATTATTTTATGTTGTGTCTATCTTGTTAGAATTTCTCTTGATCTAGATAGGATTAAATTATATTAGGATAGATAGTTTTAATTCAATATTAGATAGGTAAATTCAGTTTTAATTGGAATTCTATGGAGGATAATATATCCTCAAGTTTGAAATTGAAAACCCTTAAGTGGAAACTAGGACCACATATTGGTGAGAAAGTGCCATCCCAAACTATAATAGGTCTAATTGAGGCCTTCTATCAGGCATTTTCCCTTATCTACTTAACATGCCATTTCAAATCGTCAACACTAAGTCTCCTTGGTCTACATAGGAGATAGATGGTACCATTACAATCAAAGGGACTAGACAATGAATGATGACAACAATAATATAACAAGAACTGCAATGTGCGATGACTTGGGGATTAACAAAAACATACTTAGCCATGTCATGTATAATAACAAAGTAACGTATTCACTCAATTTGAGAACATTGAGCATGAAGGTCTAAGAAGCACTGACATAAAGCATATAGTTATCTTCCTCACCTTCAAAAATTCAAGTCTAAAAGTTAGTCGATCATTTAGACAACTTGTCTTCTCCAATCTTCATGAATTTACCTAAAAAGTTTTTATTTCTTCTAGAAAACCTTCTCCATATGTCCTAATTTCTTGCAATATTGATAGGTCTTCATCTTATTACCTTTCTGTTGACAGGGAGGAATTGCCCAACAATAATAAGGGGTACTCCCTGGTACACGATCCCAATTAGACCATGCACCATTTGGTTTAGGAGACCCATATGGATTATGTCCCAGCTACCATTATTGGTTATGAGGGTGAAAGATACATGGCTATGAAAGTGAAAGATGTAAATGAAGACTATGTAAAAGAAACATAAAGAAATCTAATCTACTTGATCGAGATTATTTTCGGCATGAAATGAGAATGGAGACATAATAAAGAAATGTACAGAGATATATCAAATATCCAATAATATAACATAAATATATCAGAGATATAACTATAAACACATAGAGATATAGTAATACACAATTTCTATTAATGAGCAAAGTGTACAAAACTGTAGAAATACAGAGTGAAAGACTCGATAGAATGGTGGCATCTTATCTCTGAGAATAGATGTGATGACTACACTCATTCCTAAGAATATGGATGTTAAAATGAGGCTCCAAAGGCCTCTTTAACATAAAGAAAATCCAAACCCTAACCTAGAAAGATGAAAATCCAAAGGTTTGTGGGCCCCGATGGGGGTAGTTGATACGTCAATTTCTCGAGGGTGTAACTTTTGCATGCGATCTCCATTTGGGGCATTTGATACCTCGTCGGAAAGGTATATCCAATAAGTGCAAATTTCGTCATGGTTTTAGGTATGTTAATGGCAACCCCTAACCCCCAAAAATTCCAAAAAAACATTGTTTAGGGCCTCAAAATGGCCCTGAAAGTTTGGGACTCGAAAAAATGTAAAAAGCTACCAAAATGGAAAATTGTATGTGAGCCAGTTGGAAGAGGTGGGTGGCCACTGATATCCACCTGGATCAATTCTCCCTCCTTAGGAAGCAATGGTGTCAATTGCATTGAGTTCCCAGGGGAGAGGGGAAAGTGTTTGTTGAATCTGAAGTGAGATGCTTTCCTTGCTGGAGAAGTTACGTTGCTTGGTTTGTGGAAGGATATCACGAACCTGTTGCTAGTGGGGTTGAATCTGTTCAACTAATATGTTGTATCTTTTCTTGACTGGGAAGTGTGTAGGCACCCTCGTAGGCGAAGAAACAATATCTTCTTTCTCTTTTGTAATCTACTTATGCTGGATAGAAAGGTATTGTGCCAAGGCTACAGTGGTTGCAGTGTCCTTCTATTCACCTTTTGAACAGACTGTGAAGAGGCTGAATTTTGCAGTATGAGATATTACCTTACGGCACTGTTTTGGTGGGACAATAGTCAAAACTACTGCTGGTATCCTGTAGAGTTGACCCCCCAGAGTAACAATGACACTATAGGGTCGAGACTCATAAACAACATGATGTTTCCACATATATGGTTGGCCCAAAAGAAAATCACAGAAATATAGAGCAGAAACATCACACAATACCTCATCCTTGAAGGGCTTGATGTCGTAGGATAGATGACACTGTTGGATGAAACGAAGATCTCGTCCCTAGCGAAGCCACCTGATATTGTATGGTTGTGGGTGTGGTGTTGTCGACAATCTCAACTTTTTAATGACCTCTGCTGAGATGAGGTTCTTTTGGCTTCCACTATCCACAATAAAATGCAGTGGGGTCCACTTCACCCACATCTGTGAATAGAAGAGACACTCCCCCTCTTCAGGATCTGCTGGTTCTTCTGGTTGAATTGTTGTGGTTACGACGATGGCAATGGGATCTGTGTCGATGATTTGACTCCTTCCATTATTTTATGAATCAAATTTTGAATCTGGGTTCGACTCTTTTTCTTTGATCTCGACCACCAATGATTGTTTTGAGCGATAATCATCAGTGTTGTGCTAGGGTATTTTATGGAAATCACACCACTTTCCAGTGTCATTCTTCGTCTTTCCCTTACCCTCCTTTTCTTGTGGCTTGGATTGGTTTTCGGGAGGTCGTTTATTAGGGTCATCTTTATCATACTTTGGTTGTTGTGGATTTGCAGACCCGAACTCCTGTTTGTTTTGGTGCCTAAATTTCTACTTGATTTTGACAACATATCGATAGGAAACTCACATTGATGAGATGTCCAGAAAATCCATTTCAGTTTGGATGTATTGATGCAGAGCCTCGTGGTATTTCAACAGGGATGATTTTAAGGATGGAAAATTATTTTAAAATGTAGAAACCTTAGTGAATCTTACTTATCCTTCATATGCCAACTATAAATGTTTGGCGATATTTTGTAAAAATATTCAAATTTCTAAGGATTTTATATAGTTTTTATAAAGTTTTGGCGATTTTTAAGGTAAAATTTTTTTATCCTATAGAATTTGGGCGAAATATTTTTAAAATAGTGAATCTCATTTTTGGAAAAACCATGGAAAATTAGCCCATGAGTGAAATTTAGCCCCTAAAATCATCCATGTATTTCAGAACCAAGTGTCTCTCAGAGTCTTTGATACCCAGCTTGGTGTGCAAGATATGGAATGTATTTGTGAACTCCGACACTGTTTGGTCCCTCTCTTGTCGCAGTGTGGTACATCTCATGTATTGGTCGTCATAGTTACCAACAATGTAATATTGTTCCTTGATCGCATCCACAAAAATTTCCCAAGTGGGCTTGACCCCATATATTCTAGACTCCTCTGTGGAAATTTTCTGCCAGTAAGTTTCCCACAAATGTTTGACATGGGGGAGAGCCTTAAGGAGTGTGAAGGTGATCTTTTCCCTATCAAAAAAAACATGAACAAAGAAATAACCTTCTAGTAGATTTAACCATTTTTCAAGGGCATCTGCATCGATCTGACCTTCAAATATGGGAATTTAACAATTGACTTCTACCTTGAAAGGAGAGGTGCCTCAAAAGTGGATGCTTGATAAATATGTGCCTATTGTTATCAACAGGTGTTGAAATATGTGGGAAAAATTCTCCATCATTTCGACCCTCTGTCACGTGAGATCTTGCTCAAGCAACATATGTGAGCTAGTTGGAAGAGGTGGGTGGCCATCGATATACACTTGGATCACTACTTCTACTCTATCCTATCCTAGATAAGTGAAATTTATTGTAACTGAATGAGCTATAATTATACTTAAACTCCAATCAGATAACTACCATGAAGGTGAAAAGTTATAAACACATGCATACAAACATATAAACAGAAAAGTATGAATCATATTTCCACATACATCAACAACTCATATTCTTAGGACATGAAGTATAAGAAAGAATCACAAAATTGCAAGAGTAACATAGATTTCATTAGAAAAGTATATAACAAAACACGTCCTCACAGCCAATGTGAGAAGCTAACATTATGTTGGAAAAGGTTCGCAGAAAACAACAATACACACCATTTTTTCTCTCTCTCAAAAGTTGGCTATGAGGGCTTCTCAATATTGATTAATCAGGTATTTTTTCCAAAACGATTTCTAGAGTTTATATAAATCTTGAAGAGCCCCCCTTAAGAAATGAGTCTCTTCCCTTATTTATAAAATTATTTCTAACTGTAGAATATGAATTCTTGCATTCCTAAAGAAGCAGTTACAAAATTGTTCAACTTCCCTCTACATAGTTGA
The DNA here is from genome assembly GCA_010110895.2 of Picea sitchensis. Taxonomy (NCBI): domain Eukaryota; kingdom Viridiplantae; phylum Streptophyta; class Pinopsida; order Pinales; family Pinaceae; genus Picea; species Picea sitchensis. The sequence continues at coordinate 111,706 of SNQJ01S0018346.1, read as the reverse complement.
TGACACGTGTATACAGTGAATAGAAAATTGAAGGTAGTTGGAAAAAGATAAAATAGAATAGAATTAATAACAATTTTGAATTTCTATGTTGTCTTGTTCATGGTATTTTGTCTCTGACATATACTATCCATATCTCCAATTGATCATACATAGACATAACTCTATAGTATGCCAAATATTCAAGAGAATATGTATGCAGGTTGTGTTGTCTTTGAGGGTATGCATATCCTTTGATAACATGGTCATGAATGCCTGAATCATAGTATGAAATTTGGTTGGTTGTATGAGATGTTGCTCGATTAAGTCCATCACTACTTTAGTGGCCGAATCGGTGATTTCTCGCATGCATCTCATGTTGTCCTGTATTTTTTCGAATGATTCTTCCATTATGATTTTCCCCCAACTCTTCTAATGAGGTGAGTCGACATGTCTTGAACAATTATTGCACTACTTTGTGCAATCATGAACATATCGACATTCAGTCGGTTGTCTCTTTTTTGATCTTGTTGAAAATGCTCCAATGCGTAGAGGTATGTGTTTCTTTCTCTTCCTGAAGGGTGACAGATCTTGACCAACACATCTGGGTTCTTTTCAATTTTCTTATTGATATCATCTATACCCTCCTAGATAGTGTTGAAATGTGTTTTATTGGCATGTACTCTTCTATTCTGATCAATGATAGTGGCAACTATTTTTTGAAACAAGTGGAGGTGTGAAGACATGTCAATGATCACCTCTTCTAGTAATATTATGAATTTATTTGCACTAGCTTTGAAGCTTTGCAGGATTCCTTCATTGTTCTTTACTTGTTGAAGTTGTTGATCTAGTTCTCGGATCCTTGCCTCATTCTCCATATTTTGCTGGCATAAATTATCGACATTATCTTTCATGGAATTCATGAAAGTGGAGCCAGTGGAAGCTATGGCAACTTGATATTCACTAACATTTCTTATTATAGGGGTCTGTGTAAGATCTAAAATTGGATTTCCCCCTGTCACCGACACTTTCTTCACTTGCTCTGTACAATCCTTCCCGACACTTTGTCATATGTGAATTTATTTAAATTGGACACTTCATTTTCCTTGAATGGGGTGTGGAACCCCATATCCATCCCACCAAATGGGTTGTGACTGCTGCAACCTGTTGTGAATACCTATGGGTGATAAATGTCCATTGGTGACATCTCAATGTTTCTATTTTCTTCGTCCTCCTTGCATTTTTCTTCTTCGACTTCTTTTTTTGTAGCTTCCTTAGTTTCCCTTTGTGATGTCTTTATTGTTGTTGCCACATCCGTTGTCTCTTAATCATCCCCTTCCTTTTGTTCAGCTTCCTTCTCGGAAAATTCCTTTTCTTTCACTTCCATTGTGGATGTTGTTGTTGTTGTTGTTGCTACAATGAATTTAGCCTCATCAACATTTCTCTTCTTGTCAGTAGCATTTCTCTTCTTCTTTTGGACCATTTCTTTCTTCCTCGTCTTCTTTTCCTCTATTATTTCTTCTTCCTATGCAGATCATGAATGCATAAATGTACTCATGATGGATGGCATTGTTGTTTCCCCTTCTTCTTATTTCCTTTTGGCCTTTTATTTTTCCTTTTCTTCATTGGTGATCCTTCCAATAGGCTTACCACATATTTTGAATATCACTTCATCATAATTCCTCATGATACAATGCACTTCTTCTTCCTCCCAAACCTCTAATGTGTATTCCTAAGGCACACTGACCTTGTTGAAGTATTCTTTGATGACCTTCTTTGGGTTGTGCCTTCTAAACCTCTCTTCCCTGAAGTGGTATGAAAATAGTGTATCCACTTCTTCTTGGGTATGCTTTGTGTTTTCAAAAGGAGTATTCACCAATGTATAATGGGAGTGGTGGAAATATAACATTCTTATCTTGATAAAGTATTCTCCTAACTACGTTGATCATTGTTTGATAAGACACTTCCCGAAGCACCAATTTTTCTAGTACAAATCAAGGAAGTAGATGGGGGAATTTCATAGATTCGTACACCCTAATATATATGTTTTGTTCCATCAAGTACCAATCCACATTTATATTAATGATAGTTAATTCTTTTTCAGTCATACATAGGGTTGGTGTGCAAAATATGATATCATACAACATAGTGAAGATGTGCTCATTGAAATTTTGGTACTCTGTTCTATACTTGTGCTCCCAGAGAACCTTTCAATATATGTGAATGACCTGGTCTATCAGTTTCCATGGCCATCCCATCTCTGGTTATTTGTGGGCTATGCACATGATGTCTATGAGGTACAAAGAAATATGAAAATCTAGGAAGTTTCTAGGTCGGGCTTCCACAACTCTTCTGATGGCCTCTGCTAGAATAGATGAGAGAATCTCATCCAAGTTGAATGAAAATCCTTTGTCTTCAAAGTGATAAATCAAGTTCATGTATGAAATGGGGAATTTGGAGGGATCAGGATCTCTGTACAACCTTCATAGCATTTCCACCATGAATGGGTAAGGTATCCTTAATATGTCTATGGGTTATCCGTCGATTGTTCTAAGATTGAATTGTTTAATTTCTTTGTACCATCTCGAGCACAAGTCTTTGGTTGTATGTTTGAACTCACTGAGAATTTCACTATCTATCTTCTTGTTCCCCTTCTCTAGGTGATAAAACTTTTCTAATTCTTCAGGTTGGAATGATACTATAAGATCTCCTCTAGCATTATAGATACACATGTTCTCCAATTCCATGTGTTTAAGTATGAAAGCGATGGTGTCGATGTAGGGGAATACAACAACGTGGAATGATACTTTATATATCCCATAATTTATGATGTTCTTGAAAATATTGATCTTGTCTTATTCCTCAGCATCAATAGCAAATTTTTGTTGCTTAAACATATTATAGGCATCCCCCCATTTGACAGGATTTTCTCCTTTATGCAAGAATCTAGATGTGTCATTGTACATTTCCTCTCCAATGTCAGGCTCACATTCGAGCCAGAGGCCACTCCCAGAGGCCTCCGTGGTAGGCTTTTTGTTGGTTTTCTTCTTGATCAGGGACATGTCTAAATCTGCAAGGCATTGATGAAATCAGTCCAAAACAAAACTAAATAGAAAAATGGACATGGTTAGGTCAATAGTTGCACATGGATAAAAATAAATCTATCTGAGTAGCCATGTATAGTACTTGAGGATTCACTTGAACTAATCCTAGGTGGGATATTGTCATTTGAATATGAAACTATGATGGTAGGCATCATGGATGTCTAATCCGCAGTGGAAAGGAAGGAGAAAAATCTTGATTGGTTAGGTGAAAGTGACCTTGGTAAAAGGTTGAAAGACTTGAAACCAGAGAAGTTTGTATGAACTACTTCGGTGGCCACTGGAAGCGTTTATACAAAGTGTGTCGATGGTTACTCTGCACACCATAGAATTTTGTGTTAATAGATCCGATGTGCAATGGACGAATTGATTCAAAATTCTCTAAAAGACATCAAAGGAGTTTGTGACAATTCCTCTGGTTTACACTGGGGGAGTTCTCGTTAAGTGTGTTGAATTCAAAGGAAAACACCAAACACGTTTGTGCTAACTCCTATGGTAAAAAGAAGAGGAAATTATACCAATTTCATCGGTTTGTTACATGTGTTAAATACTTTTGAGATTAATATTTCCATAGGGGAAACCAAGGGAGTTAGCACAAAGACTTCTGATGATATTGGAGGGGTTTGTGCCAAACTCCTTGAAGGTCATGGAGGAGTTCATGTCAAACTCTTTGAAGGGACCATAGGATTTTGTGCCAAAATCTCTGAAGGGACTGGAGGATATTGTGCCAAACTCTATAATTGCTACAATTTCTCAAATGTACTATGTCCCTGGAATGGATCGGTGAAGATTTATTTGTCTTAAATATTAGGGATTGGGTGAATGGAAATCTAAGAAACTATGGCTCGATCCTCGTTGGGATTGAAGGGTAAATTTTAGGCAAGTGAAAAGAAAAAACTAGGGAAAAAGAAACATTGTATAAAGGGCCAAACGTACGGGACCAATACCTTTGCAAAGTTAGTGGTAATATAATTTTAAAGTTTGAGGCAACGATAACTAGGTGTTCATCTTTAAGGGAGCTAGTCGAGGGTTATTTAGCATCGCAAGAAAATTTTGGTAGCTCTGAGGGTAATTTGTCATTGGGATTGAACAAGGGATAGAGTTACATGTCTAGACTATGGAGAACCAAGGATGGTGACTGGTGGAGTGGAGGGTAAGGGGATAGTCAAACAATATAACAAACCTGGTTAATATAAAATGAAAAACTTTGTTATGAAATCTAAAACCTAACCCTTGTAATTCAAAGAGAGGAAGTGAATAGGGCTTACTTGACAGTCATGTCCACATGGGTAAGGGAGAAATGCATTGAGGGTGTTGAAGCTTCGGGCTTGTCGTTTGTCGTTCAATGGTCTCTGATCGTAAAGAGTCTTGAGCACTTGACAAAAACAATGGTGGAGATTTTTTAATGGTAGAAACCCTTTTATAGTCGTCAACCATGTGATCCATAGGTTTTAGAGGATAATATCGATGATGTTAGAGGGAGGTCTTTTGGTATACACTGGAAGACTTCAGAGGAAAGTCTCTGTAACGCTCCCCCGACCGTCATCCAACCCACTGGTTGGGAAAACGCTACTTTGTGGAATAACATCATTTTATGCTTAATTAATAACATGCATTTAAAACAGGTTAAACACATTTAAACACAGAGTCAGCACAAAATTATTGTTGACATAAATAATCCATGGAATTAACATTAAGTCTTATACATAGCATAATACATGATAAATATAAATACACATACATGCAAAAACATAATTAAAACATCGTCTGGTACTTATCTTTGAAATGGTGGTAATTCCACCAACCATGTGTAGGCCTTCCACGAACCTCCCAGCCTTAGACCACGCTTCTCATCAAGCTCAGCAGTGGGTCACCCCCGAGCTGGGACTAAGCTCCACCCCAAGGAAAGGAATCTTAGGCTAGGCTGAGGTTACAGGGAAAAACAACATAGAATGACTGGAAGGATTCTTCCCAAGATGCCATCTTTCGCCCACTACTCCCGGACTCTCATTCCCCACATTCATGTTCCGCCCGGGAGTATACACCTTCACAAGAACAATCCATCAGTGATACACCTCCCTCTCTGGGTCTCGTTAATAGGCCAGATCAGGAAGTCTCAGAGCCCGAAGCTGGTACTAGACACTCTCTGGAAGAAACCACTTCCCAGCAAACTCTCTCACATGGAAAGAGTTTCTCACAGGCCTGACAACCTTCCTCTTCCAACAACAATCACCTCCCTCACCTAGAGAGAGGTTACACACAGGCTTGGCATGGACATACACTGGCCAGCAAGCCACGCATAGTCCAGCACTTCATGGCCACAACAACCAACTGGGAAAACAGACACGGGCTTCCCAAACAGGCTCCGCAATCACGGGATAGACTCACAGTTTTGGTTTCAGGATTGCACCAAGTGTACAAAGATTCCATGCACAGGCTCCAACTATTCAGACAGAGGTTGTACCGGCTATCTCATAAATCAACACAGGCTTCTCAGCTTTCAGGGATGCACCAGGGTATTCTTGCAGAGGTCCGACCATTCACGTTCAGACCGTTGGGTAGAATGGAGGCAGAACCCCCAACACAGCTCAACTCAACAATTTTATCTGCAAGTGCTTGGGTTGACACTTGTCACCCATGAAACTGAATGCATTCCATCAGCATGCGTTCCTCCCCATTTGGAAGTCACTTGTCCTTCCAAAAGAACTTAGGATAAAACATATTATTCACATGTCTTTTGGAATAATATTAAANATATTATTCACATGTCTTTTGGAATAATATTAAAATATTATTCCCCAAGGACTTAAGCCCCTAGGCTCAACACTTAACCCCTCTTCCCACCTTCCAGCCCCTAATCCCTTGCCCACTTTGTGGAATCTTAGTCCCACGTCACTCATTCATCGTGGTCGGTCTGCACACGGCGATGTTTATATTTTTATTAATAATGTGCATAGATACATGTACAAAATCAGGCTCTTGGCCTTCAACACTTAGGCTCTCTGGCCTAATAATCACATAATCCCACCAGCTTATATTAACTTGGCTCACCAGCCTATAAAACATAATTACAATTCATTTCATAAACATGATTTACAACAGGGCTCGGCCTTGGGGACATTACAGTCTCCATTGTATACTAGAGGATTTCACATGAATTTTACCGATACAACTGGAGGAGAAGATGGGAACTCCTCTGGTTCGGTCGGAGGAGTTTGTAAGAACTCCTTCGGTCGAACCAGAGAAGTTTATACAAATTCATGCAGTAGTCAGTTTATCATTTCAAATAAGTTTGAAAAAATTTCTCTGATGGTTACTGAAACATTTATAAATAATTCATCTAGTGTAAATCGAAGGAATTTAAATTAACTTTTCCGATGGTAAAGTTAAATTTTCAAAAATTTTCCAAGTGGCCAAAGAAAAAAAATGCAATCTCAACCATACTAAGAATATTGAAGTGGTTTTCTTAGAGTGAGGGTAATCGAATATTGATTATTGAGGAGAACTTCAATCCAAAGAGTTTTCATAAAATTGCAAAGGGGCTCTATTTTCTTCTAGGGGATTTTCAAGCAGAAAAAAGGAGGTTGTTGGTGCATGGCACAACAAATGGTGACACACTGGGCGAAGTCATGATTATATGCATAGCGTTATCTAAACATAAACTTATAATACTGGAAAGATGGTGATGCATATCCCAAGAGAGAAATAATAGGTCACATAGTTTTTCAAATTGCAAATTTTGACAAGACAAAGTTTGTGTGATACAAGGTAGAAGTCTGAATCATTCCTATAACATAATTAATATCATGCAATAACCTTTTTTTTACAATGGATATAGTTTTAGAAGGTATGAGGGGTACAAAAACGAGTTGGGATGTCAAGAATCCTGAAAATACAAGTTGTGTATGCATTTCTCTGGTGTCACTCCACTACCAACGAGCGTCTATAGCCATGATGGAGTCACCCTAGTGTCACAAGACTTTATCTACTTCCAACGAGCATCCATAAACCCGGAGGAGATACTTGCATGTCCCACATGATCTAGAATTCCTTTTCCCAAGATTCTCTTATATTCAGAGAAAGGTGGATGGGGGGATTCTAGTTTTCCTTTAAAGGCATGAGGTATGACACCTGTGAAAATTATATTTTCCAACTTGATTATAGATGAGAGAAATCCATGAGTAACATTCACTAGGGTACTACAGATGTCTAGTAAAACCATTTACCTTGAATTCACAAGAATCTATTCTTAGACATGACCCTCAACTCCTTTCTTTGTTATATATTAAGAATAAAATGCTCATGTACTGGTAAACTATGCTCCACTATTTTTTTTTACTTGAAGTTATGCATGATCGTGATACATATCTAGGGATGAATTTATGTCTATAATCCAAGCTATAGATTTCCAAGATTTTGACACTAGATATGTCACTCTTCAAGGGATATTCAAGTTCAAGTCATCAAAATTTGAGAAAATTTCAGGGGACCATTTTCAAGAGATAAAATAAAAACCAAGAAGCAAAAAAAAAATGAAAAGAACGACATCAAAGATAAGAAATGTGCAAAGGTAAATACAAATTGAGCAGTAAATTAAAACTAAAACAAACTCTTTATTTATGTACAGAGCAAGAGTTGCCTCGAGGGCTAGCTGATGTAATGTTTCAGGATTTGGCCATTAATGGGGAGGGTTTCAACATCCCCTTCAATATTTTGCAAATGATAGGTTCCTTGGCCAATTTTATCTTTGATAACGAAAGTGCCAAGCCACAACTGCTGAAATTTTGAATGTTTTCCTTTATCTTTGTGTGGCTTGCCCCATTTGAGAACCAAATCACCAACTTGAAATTATTTCTCACCAACATAATTCTTATCATACCAACACTTAATGGTCTATTGGTGGGTTTCAAACTTGTTTTTCACTTTGGGACGATTCTCTTCTAAGTTCAACAAGGTATCGATGCGTCGTTGGATGACATGACATTCTCTCCCATGGGAATATTGGGTAAGTTGTAGGGAGGGAAGGTAAATATTTAGAGGTAGAATAACTTCTTTCTTGTAGACAAGAAAATAAGGAGAAGTCCCTATTGAGACTTTGGCGGTGACAGAATCATCCCATAGGGAATTGGGTAGAGATTTATGCTAGTTTCTTTGTTGATCGACTAGAGTTTGCTTAAGAATTCGGATCAGGTTTTTGTTTGTCAATTCGGCCAAGCCATTTCCTTTAGGGTAATATTTGGTGACATATTTTAAGGTAATTCCTTTTTCCAAAGAAAACTCATTAAATTCTAGTGATGAAAAATATGTTTCATTATCAAACACGAGAGAGTAAGGAACCCCAAACCCGATGATAATGTGTTGTTCAAGGAAATTCATTGTCACTTCACCATTCACCTTGGTTAGTGGTATTGCTTCATTCCATCTTGTAAAGTAATCAGTAGCGGCTAGGATGTACCTATTCTACTTGGAGGAATGAGGTTTAATCTCATCGACAATGCCTAACCCCAATTGTTCAAAAGGTTCTTCAACAAAGACATGATGAAGAAGAATAATAGCCTTATACTCTCTTCCTACAATTTTTTGTCAAGTTTCACAATTGCATGAATATGCATGAGCATCCTTGAATAGTGTCAAGAAATAATATCCATCTCTTAGTATCCTATGAGTTGTTTTATATCTTGAAAAATGGCCTCCATCTTATCCATTTTGCATTTCCTTAAGAATTTTATCAACATCTTATTTTTCCAGACAATGGAGTAGGACCCCATCATAGTTTTTTCTAAACAAGACACCATGAACTAGTTGATACTGCGTAGATTTCAACCTTAATTCTCTCTTTTTCTTGCCATTGATATGGTTCAAAGTTGTACCATGTTGAAGGTAGTACTTGATATAGTTATAATACGAATTCTCGACAGAAGGAACACATGCAATTTGTCGCATGTAGAGGGTTGGTTCCCCTTGCCATCTATATTCTTCAACATCTGTGATTCTGATCACCAATTTTAAAAGGCCTTGACCTTTGATGATTTTTTATTTTTTAATTGGAGGTCATACTTTTCCAAGGCAATGATCTAGTTACCTCATCTCTCACTTATCTCTTTCTGTACAAAAAGTGATATGACCTATGGGTGAGGAATTATTAATTTAGTGTGGTTCTTTAGAATATAGGGTTTGAACTGTTTAATTTCTTTGTGGAAAAAAAATTATTGCTTGTCCACTGGTGGATAATTTAGTTCAACACCTTGTAATCCATTTCTCATGAATCCTATGGGGCACTCATTCCCTTTCTCATCCTTCTGTGTGAGATTTGCTACAAGAGAATGATTAGATGCAAAGGTGTATAGAAAAAAGTCCTTGGTAAAATGTGGACTTTGTATAGATGGACAAATTATATAGCGGCCTTGATGTTCTCAAAGGAATCCTTTTCAATGGACATCCATTTGAACTGAACATATTTATTTATCATTCTTTGAAGAGGTTTTAAAATTTCAACAAAGTATGGAACGAATCTCCTCACACAATTATTTTTGATGAAAAAGGGATGCATGGACTTTTTGTCATGGGGTTGTGGGATTTGTATAATTACCTTAGTTCTTTCTGGCTCCACTGAAATCCCATCCTTAGAAATAACATGCCCCATTAAAATACCTTCTGAAACAACAAAGATTGTCTTTTTTGGATTTGGAGAGATACCATACCTTTTGCATTGTTAAAATATTTGTTTCATATGATTTGGGTGATCAACTCTTTGCTTTGAATAAAAAGTGACATCATCAAGATAGATCACCACATTTTTACCAATCAAACATTTAAAAGTGATGTCCATAGCCCTCTGAAAGATATCGCCAAAATTTATTAAATCAAAGGGAAGTCTACAGTATGCATATGTTCCCCATTTCATTTGAAACGTCGTCTTTAATCGGTCAGGTTTAGGTACAAGAACCTAATTATAGCTTGAGAGCCCGTATAATAGAGAAAATGTTTTGGATCTAGAGACAAGTTGTGGGATTTGTTCCATGTGGTAACTAGATAGGGATAGTTGTCTTTGTCGAAATCCCGGTTCAGATTCCATAAATCTATGCATATTTTGATTTCTCCTGACTTGTTTGTGATGGGAACCATATTTGACACCCAGGTTGAATGAAAAACCTTGAATATGATCTGGGCATCCAAACACTTCTTTAATTCTTTTTGAATGAGTGGTTCGAGAGTCAGATGTATTTTTCTCAATTTTTGTTGGAATAGCTTGACACCTTCCTTGATGGAGATTATGTGTTGAATAATGAAGGTGCCATAGGTCTTCAAATTTTCATACGTTGAGGAAAATACATCACGGTACTTTTTGAAAAACTATGTGAGAGTGTGCTTCTCTACCTTTGAACAACAAGTGCCTAGGTTGATGTACTTGCATTTTTCAGGGGTTTCTAGGTTGACCAGAAAATGCATCATGGTTGAACTATTGGTCTTTGAATTTGTGGGCCTTCAGAACTTAGTTTGCAAATTGAATAGATTCTCAAGTGATAACAGATTCTTGGGGATGCAATTGGTTTTTATTTTGATTGTTTCATCCTGATAGTTTTGAAGGTATTGTTCATGAGATTCATTGTCTATTACAGATTCTTTGAAGACATTTGAGCTAGTGAGAAAATTGATGATTTGGGTATCATTATTGAATATCCTCGAGTTCATTATATTATCCAGTATCAAAGACCTAAAAATAATTTCAACAAAAACCTCCATCATTAGGGGGCATGAACCTAGATGTCGTGTTTGCCAAAATATTTGCGTTAGTGTTTTGATTACGAGGTATAGAAGTAATATTTAATGGATTGAAGGAAAAGAGAAAAATCCATACCCAATGTCGATAACGTCTCAAATGAGGGGACATATAGTGAATGGTGTTTCTTACATGTCGAATTACTATCTCTAAAGAACCAAATACTTAGAGGAATTTTACCTTAGGGTCGATGACCTTCTTCAGACGTTGGACCAAGGATTTGTATTTAGCGGTAGTATTGGTGCATTCAAATTCTAAGAGACATGATATGAGGGTTTTATGTTGTTTAGGATCTATTAATACACACCATGCCCTGACAACTTCTTGAGATCTAGAGCCATCATAAAACATGTACCACATGTTAGTGTTTATAGATTTGTTAGTTGCGCAAAAACCTAAATATTTTAGTATAGTACGAACATCATTATGTTTATGTGGAAGGAGTTTAGATTGTAAATATGGTTTTATTTCAGATAATTTCATTTCATAACAACCATGGTCAGTCTCTAAGAAATAATTACCCAAAATAGATTATGTGAAGTTGATAGGATCGTTTTTACCTTCCAATTCGGTTATGATGTGTTTCATGTGAGCCTCGCTATCAATGCAAATGTGATTGGGTTTACCTTTGAGAAAGAGCTAGATGTGGGACCAGCCTATAGAAAAATAGCATTGCATTTTAACTGAGAAACCCCTACTCAACAACATACTATAACTATCTGGAATGTCAACAACAACAATGTCAATAACCTGATGGACCCTTGGGTTAGATGCTAATACAATATGTACATCTTTGAGCTCTCCTCTAAATTTTACATATGACCTATCTAATTGTATGATCCTCGTGGTAGACAATTGCAGAACAACATTTATTTTTGGCATATTGAATAAATGGGGCATAATGTTGGAGGAAGCACCAAAATCTACTAAACAATTGTGTACATTGAAATTAAAATTTTCATATGTAAAAAACAAAGGAGGCATCTAGGACTTTGAATAAGCATCTATGCTTGTTGCATTAATTCTCGATTTTATTTCCACTGTATGTATTACCTTTGCTTTTGTAGTTTTAGAACTACTATCAGTTGAAGCAATGTATTTATTCTTAGAGTTGTTTGCATTGAAAGTATCAAGGAGATCATGTTGTTGTGGTAATGTGTAGAGATCATACATAGAAATGATGGATTTTTCTTTCTTCATGTCTTTAATAACCCTATACTTTAAAGTACATGTTTCTAGTTTTTTTTTTTTTTTTTTTTGTAGATTGTTAGCTTTGTCGTTGGATTTTGGATTGTTGGGATTATTGTTGTTGACAACTAGGTTCAATGAAATACATTTTTTGTTGTTGGTTGAAACAACGGTGTTAGATTTATTGCTGGAAGTGGTTGGAGCTAGCATTCTTGGTTTTGAAGCGAGAGCATGGGGGATGATTTTCATGAGAGGGGTGTTGGGATTCAGAGGAGAAGAAGTTGTTGAGACAACACCTTTTTTGCGTAGATTGTAATCTCTGGGGGAATATTTTATAATTGGTGTACCTCCAATAAAAAAATATTCAATTTGTTCATCATCAGAGTCAATAAACTAATCCCACAAGGACATAATAGAATCTTGATGGGTTTCCTTGGTAGTCTCCTCATTTAATGATTTGTTGGGTTGTTCGTCATTTAAACTATGTTGTTCTAGTAGCTAGTTGATAATTGAGGTCATGGAGTCGACCCACTAAGGACAAGTTTTTTGAAATGATTTTGTTAATGGTATGATCAAAAGTTGTCATTGTTGAAGGTATCTAGGTTTAGCATGAGTTGTGGTACCTCAGGTGGCTTGAGAGGGTTTTCATTCCTTTTGAAGAATGGAAGGAAAGGTATAGGTCTTGACGACCCTTCCCTAGCATTCTTATTGGGATTAACAACTTCATTTGATAACTTCTTAACTAACTTAACCACACTATAGATATCATTTGGTTCCTTTTCAGGGGGTTTCACTAGTAGCAGTGGTTTAATCCTAGCTAATTTGATCTCTTTGAAGTATGGGTGACTATCATAAAAAGACAACTATTTTTCAACAGTTTCGGCTTCTTCAAAATTTCGATCCAAAGGGTCCTTACTAGCCCATTTAGCAAACATGCCTATAGAATGAATTAAAGATGAAGTGTAGTATTCTATGGATAAGGATTGTAGAGGGGTTATATCGGTAGTAAACTTAGTGAGGATTGTAATGAAATGTTGATCGAAGTCCTTTGATTTTTCCCTTTTTTCCATTTTTATGGCTCCTAACTCCTTGTATAAGGCGGTAGTGATATTTTTGTTCCCTAAATATCCCAATAAAAACCTTTTCAAAGTTCTCCCAACTGGTTATGGAATTGGGTGGAAAATTAAAATACCATGTGGATGCTCTTCCTACAAAGGTGTGAGGGAAGATCCTACATAACACGTCTTCAAGACGAACATTGAGGAGGTTGGGAGCCAAAAAGAAACTTTTTATATGATCCTCTAGTGAGCCAAGTCTGTCTAGGTCGAATTTAGGAAGTAGATTTTCTATTTTTTGGGAATTTCATGTAAACTCTCTACGAAATCCAGAGCACCTTTAGAAAACCAAGGTGGGATTAATACCCTTCATTCTTGATGTTCACTCTTGATTTGTTTGAGATTAATTTATGGTTTTTCACCGTTGAAGTTATGTTCTATTTTAGAAGGCATAGGAGGTATTTGATTTAAGGGTATGGGTACTTCCTAGAAACAAGTTTCAATAAAATAATCTACACAGTTGACAAAAATATTCGAGTGGTTGTTTGGTCATCTTACACAGGAAGTTCTTCTGCTAGGGACTTTTGAGGATGTACGTAACTTTCCAATAAATTTGGCGTGGTCTCAGCTAATATGATAAGTTTCAATGAAATCTTCATAAGGTGTAGGAAACCAAGTTTCTATATAAGTTTCAGGACTTCCACTAGCACTTTCAAATACATGGTTTGTGTCTTCAAAGGTAAATTATTTTTCTAAATTGGTATGAGGAAAACATGTTAGAAGAAGAGTGTTTTCAAAGGAATTTCCACATGTATTTAATGTGTTTGTTTAAGACAGACAATTTCATTCCCTCCTTCCAGTGCTAATTCTAATGATGAGGCAGAATTACCCAACAATAGTATGGGGTACTCCCTGATACACGGTCCCAATTAGAATATGCACCATTTGGTTTAGGAGACCCATCCATATTCTATCCCGAATTCCATTTCTGGTTGTGAGGGTGAAATATAGATGGTTATGCAAGTTAAAGGTGTAGATGAAGACTATGTAAAAGAAACATAAATAAATCTAATCTACTTCTACTCTATCATATCCTAGCTAGGAGTAAATTATCATAACTAAATGAGTTGTAATGAAACTAAACTTTGTTTAAACCGCAATCAGATAGTTGTCATGAATCTGCAAAGTTAGAAACACATGCATACAAACATATAACCAGAAAATTTTAATCCATATTTCTGCATACATCAACAACTCATATGCACATGACATGAAGTATAAGAAAGAATAAAAGAACTGCAAAAGTAACATAGATTGCATCAGAAAATGATCCGAATTTTATGAGCAGAACAAAATGAATATAGATTATTAAAATATTCTTACCACAAAATAACAAAGATACAATAACATTGGTTTTCTATTCAATAAGGAAATAAGTTGAAACTGTAAAATGCAGCAGAAAACAAGCTTGCTAGAATGGTGGCGGATTATCTCTGAGAAGATATGTCACGACTGCACTCATTCACAAGAACATGATTACAATGAGTCTCTAAAGGAATTTTTACAATAAGTATGAATTCCAAAACCCTAACCCTAGGAGATGAAGCACCAAAATTCACGTGGGCCCCGTTGGGGTAAGCTAGTACATCAATTTCCCGAGGCCATAACTTTTGCATACGATCTTCGTTTTAGGCGCATGATAGCCCGTTGGAAAGGTCTATCCGAGGAATACACATGTTTCTATCAAAATCTGAGTTCGTCTAAGTTCTGACTGTGGAGAGCCCTAAAAACATTGTTTAGGGCCTCAAAATGGCTCCAAAAGTCAGGGACCCAAAAACTAGGAAAAAATTGCCAAACTGGAAAATTACCAAAATGAACCAGTTGGAATAGGTGGGAGGCCACCGACATCCATATGGATCGATCATACCCCCTTAGGAAGCAATGGTTTCCATTGCATTGATTTCCCCCATCAGATGAGGAAATCTCTGTTGAATTTGGCCCCACATGAGCCACTTGCCTTGGTGCAAGAGTTTCCTTCCTTTGACAACTCTATAAAGATGGATTCTTTGTTGTAGAGTGCCCTTGATCTGTGTGTCCACAACATGATCATTGGATTCCTGTTACATGTAGTCAAGGTTGAGCTCTGTTGGTGTCAACTTCTTTTCTATCTCTGAGGTGTCCAATAATTGTGGGAAATATGGCCGAAGGAGAGCCACATTGAATACTAGGTGTGGGACAAGGAAATGGGGAATGTTGAGCTCAAAATAATTGTCACCAACAACCTTGGGGATGGTGTATGACCCATAATGAAGTGGTAAAAGATTCCGATGGGGTCCTATCATGCATTCTTTCTGCAAGTGCAACCAAACTTTGTCACCCACCTGAAACTTATGTGGCACCTGATGTTGATCATGGCGCTACCTGTACTTGGAATTAGTATTTTGTAAAATATATTGAACTTGTTGGTGGATGTGCTGGATCCACTCAATGAACCAGGTGGATTTGTCAGCTTCTGGTGGAGTAGGGGATGAGTGAGTCGAGGTGGTCGCCAGTAGTAGTGCAACATCCATGGGGCCCAATGGTTGGAATCCCAGCCCCACCTGGAAGGGGTTCTGGCCATTTGAGCTATGTAGGGCTCAATTGTAGCTATGTTGGAAATAAGGAAGACTCTCATCCCATGTGTGGGGGTGCTTGGAATTATACATGCATAGGATATGTACGATCATTCGATTGACGAACTCAGTTTATCCATCTGTTTGGGGGTGGAAGGAAGTATATTTGGTGAGCTTGGTATCCAATAGTGACTAGAGGATCGACTAGAATGTGCTGAGGAACCGAATGTCCTAATCTGAGACAATGGTTTGTGGGATCCCAAAATGCACCCATACTCGTTCAAATAAAATCTTGGTCATGGCCTATGTTGTGATGCTCTTCTTGTAGGCAACCATAATCACCATCTTGGAAAAGCGATCAACAACCACAAAAACACAGTCATTTCCCCTCTTAGTCGATGGGAAGCCCAACATGTAGTCCATTGAGATGGATTCCCATGACCTGTGAGGAATAGGAAGAGGGGTGTACATGCCATGTTTCTTAGTG
Organism: Picea sitchensis; assembly: GCA_010110895.2. NCBI lineage: Eukaryota > Viridiplantae > Streptophyta > Pinopsida > Pinales > Pinaceae > Picea > Picea sitchensis. The sequence continues at coordinate 95,507 of SNQJ01S0018346.1, read as the reverse complement.
GTCGGATTAGAAATAACATAGGCAGTGCAGGACCTGATATACTTTTTGACATCCTGTCAAAATTTCAGCCAATAGAAATGTTTTTGCAGCATTGCCACCTTCTTTTCGATGCCAAAGTGTCCTGCTACCCGACTGTAGTGAGCTTCCCAAATCAACTTCTCTCACTTGATTGATGGAACACAGAGATGGCTCATATGGCACAACAACCCATCCTGAATATGGAAATTAGTGACCATTGAGTTTGCGCCCAACATTTGGTAGGTGGTGGAAAAGTTAGGGTCTGTCTCATAGAGGTGGGGCAATCTGAAGTTGTCATGGCCGCAAGAGTCTACCACAGTGGTGAGTGTCGCGACTGGAGGTCAGTTGAGGCAATCAACAATTCGGTTCGTACTTCTTGTTTTATATTTTATGTTTAGGTGGAACTATTGTAAGTATGTGGACCACTTTTGATGGCGGTCATTCTGCAATTTTCCTTAGGTCTGCATGAAATGTAGTGGCTTGTGATCTATGTGGATGACTATCTCCTTTCCAAGAATGTAATGTCTCCACTGGTGGCAAGCTTGCATAATGGAGTACATTTCTTTTTCGTAAGTAGGGTACTTACAGAAAACATCTGATAGTGTTTCACTAGGATATACCACGGGGTGTCCGTGTTGAGTGAGAACGACACCCACAACATAGCCGGAAGCATCTGTCTGGATCTCAAAGGGATGTTGTAGGTCCAGTAATGAAAGTACTGGGGATTATCACAAGAGTTACTTCAATTCATTGAAGGCTTGTTGTTGGGACAAGCTCCACAAAAAAATTTCCTTACCGCCACCCCCGGTTACTTGGCTGAGGGCCCATGCGATATGAGAGAATCCAAACACGAACCTGCGATAGAAATTTGTGAGGCCCAAGAATCTCTGAAGCTCAGTGAGTGTGGCTGGGTCTGGTCAGACATGGATGACCTGGATCTTGGTTGGATCCACATTCACACCATGTTGATAAACGATGTAGCCTAAGTAATTGACCATGTTCATGCTGAAGGAGCATTTTTCCGAGTTTGCATATAGTTTGTACTACCACAGGGTGTGCAAAACCTGCTGAATATGTTGCAAGTGTTCCACCCAAGTCTTGTTGTAAATGAGGATGTCATCCAGATACACCACTACAAAATTATTAGTGAAAGGTAACAAGATATCGTCCATCATCCTCATAAATGTTGATGGATCATTTGTCAAACCAAAGGGCATGACCAACCAGTCAAAAATACCTTCTTTTGAGTTGAAGGCGGTCTTCCATATATCTGTATGTTCTATTGGGACCTGGTGGTAGCCAGACTTCAGATCAATCTTACTAAATTATTTGTCCCCCATGACCTGATCAAGGAGGTTGTTGATTCAGGGAATCAGGTACCAGTTCTGGACTGTGATTTTATTCAGAGCCCGATAATCAATGCAGAGTCGCCAGGTCCTTGTTTTCTTATGCACCAACATGATTGAGCTCCCACAAGGCAATGAATTGGGATGGATGTACCCCTTGTGGATAATTTCTTGGATCTGCCTTTTGATCTCCTTGTTTTATAACATAGAGAGGCGGTAGACTGGCCCATTGGGTAGCGGTGAACCTAGGGTCAAATCAATGGGATGCTTGACCTGGAAGTGTAGAGGTACCTTGGTAGGAGAGGAAAAGATATCTGACTATTCTTCCATGATCTTATCCACTTGCTTTTGTTGTGTGGAGATATTGGTCATAGTCGTCCTAGATGTGGCTGTGATCTTTCTCTCACTCTGATATCGAATCACAAAGAAAACAAATTTCTCATTCTGAGAAATGACCTTCTTGCATTTCTTGGCAGAGATCAAGGAAATAAAACTAGGTGGGACTTCCTCAGGTATCCTGTACAATTTCCTGTTCAAAGTGATAATAACACTATGAGGCCTAGACTCATATACTGCATGACATTTCCATAAATAAGGTTGGCCCAAAAGAACATTACAAACTTCGAGAGGGGCAACATCACACAATACCTCATCTTTGAAGCACTTGATGTCATACGACAGTCGACACTGTTGGTTGATGTAGAGAACGATTCCTTGGAAGAACTATCCAATGGTGTAGGGTTGTGGGTGAGGCATTGTTGGTAGGGCCAACATCTTGACAACCTTTGCTGTGATGATGTTCTTCTAGATATCACTATCAACGATGAAATGATATGGGGTGCCTTTTACCCACATATGTGAATGGAAAAGGCGCTTTCCTTCTTTTGGCTCATCTGGTTCACCAAGTTGGAGCTTGGTGATAGAAACTATGGCACTGGGTTCCACGTCAATGATTCATCTTTCCCTTTCTGGTTTTGACTCAGAGTCAGAACCTACATCTGATTCAGATGATTTCACTTCAGGCTACCAATGACTACTTTGAGCGACAATCAATAGTGTTATGCCAAGGGCTCTTATGGAGTCACACCACTTTCCAGTATCTTTCTTTGTCTTTTCGATGTCCTTATTTGCTTACTGTTTCATTTGTTTTTCCTGATATTGTCCATCTTTGCTCTGTCCTTTGTTCTGTGGGTTGGGGCCACCCTTTCCCCATTTTTTCTATGAGGGGTTTCCAGGCCCAAATTGTCGTGTCTTTTGTTTGAGCTTCTGCTCGATTTTAACAGCATATCGATAGGTCGTTCCCAAGGACAAGATGTCCAAAAATTCCATTTTGGTCTGGATGTATCTATGCAGAGCACCGTGATACTTGCGCACCATATGTCTCTCTGAATATTTGATACTCATGTTGGTGCGCAAGGTATGAAATATATTTGTGAACTCTGTCACTGCTTGGTCTCCTTTTTCCCGTAGTGTGGTCCATTTGGTATACAAGTCATCATAACTTCCGGCAAGGTAGTATTGTTCCTTTTTCTCACAGTAAGTTTCCCACCAATCTTTGACATGGGGAATTGCTTTGAGGAGCACAAAAGTAATCTTTTCTCTATTCGAAAAGTTATGGATAGAAAAATAACCTTCTAGTAGATTTAACCACTTGTCTATAGCATCTGCATCTATCTTACCTTCAAATATAGGAAATTGAAGTTGATTTCTACCTTGAAGGGGGCGGTGCTTCCGCTCAAGGAAGATGCATCGCTTGTTGGTAGTTGCCAAAGGATTTGCGTGAAACTATCCATCATCTCGTTCCTTATTGCGTGAGGGCTTCATCAAGAAATATTTTGAAATGATCTTCTATCTCTTCATATTTATTTTCTCTTGCCATGAGAGGTATCTTGGGCATGCGATAGATTTTTTCCTTAAGAGAAACAAGATCGAGACTGAATTATTTGTACCCTGCCCACGTTGGGGACATGCATTAAGATGACAAGGAGAAAACCACTCTGATACCACTGATCCCGATTTTATGCGCATAATGAAATGAATACATATTATTAAAATATTCTTAACAAAAAATAACAGATATACAGTAACATTGGTTTTCTATTCAATAAGGAAATAAGTTGAAACTGTAAAATGCAGCGGAAAACAAGCTTGTTGGAATGGTGGTGGCTTATCTCTGAGAAGAGATGTGATGGTTGCGCTCATTCGCAAGAAGATGATTGCAATGGGGCTCTGAAGGAATTTTTACAATAATCATGAATTTCAAAACCCTAGACATCCAAAAACCTAACCCTAGGAGATGAAGCGCCAAAATTCATGTGGGCCCCATTAGGGTAAGCTAGTACATTAACTTCCCGGGGTCGTAAATTTTGCATACGATCTCCATTTTAGGAGCACGATAGCCCAGTGGAAAGGTCTATATGAGGACTACACATGTTTTTTTCAGAATCTAAATCTATTAACAATCTAATTTTGGCGATCCCTATAAACATTGTTTAGGGCCTCAAAACGACCCCGGAAGTCAGGGACCCAAAAAGTAGGAAAAAAATGCCAAAACGAACCAGTTGGAATAGGTGGGAGGCCACCGAAATCCAGATCGGAAAATTCTATAAGGAAACATTTCCTTATAGCCCATGTGAGTAGCTAACATTCTACTAGAAACTGTTTGCAGTAAACAACAATACACATCAATTTTTCTCTATCTCAAAAGTTGGCCTTGAGAGATTCTCAATATTAATTAACCACATATTCTCTCCAAAAAGAATTCTAGAGTGTATACAAATCTTGAAGATCCCCCCTTAAGAAATGGGTTTCTTCCCTTATTTATACAATTATTTCTAACTTTTGAAGATGACTTCTAACATTGCTAAAGATGAAGTTACAATTTTTTTTAGCTTCCCTCTACATAGTTGATGACACATGTATACAGTGAAGACAAAATTGAAGGTAGTTAGAAAACGACATAATAAAATACAATTAATAGAAATTTTGAATTGCTATTTTGTCTTATTCATGGTATTTTTTCTCTGACTTATGCTCTCTATATATACAACCAATCATATAGAGACATGAATCTATAGTATCCCAACTCTTAGATAGAAGTTGTATGCATGGTCTTGTTTTAGTTGAGGTTCTGCATATCCTTTGATAATGTGTCCATGAATGCCTGAATCATAGTATGGACTTTGGTTGGTTGTATGAGATGTTGTTCGATTAAGTCCATCGTTACTTTAGTGGCTGACTCAGTGATTTAATGTTGTCCTGTATTTTTTTGACCAGTTCTTCCATTATGATATTTTTTCCCAACTCTTCTAATCAAGGGAGTCAACACCTCTTCATCAATTCTTGTGCCACTTTGTGAAATCACGAAAATATCTCCATTGAGTTGGTTGTCTCTCTATTAGATCTCTTCCCGACTTGTTGACAATTCTCTAATGCATAGACGCCTGTCTTTATTTTTGTTCTTGAAGAGCGAGGGAGATCAACCGACCTTTCTAAGTTCTCTACAATCCACCTTTCGACATCGTCTATACCTTCCTGGATAGTGTTGAAATGTGTGTTATTTTCCTGTACTCTATTATTTGATCAATGATGGTGGTAGCTATTTTCTGAAACAAGTGTAGGTGGGTGTACATGTCAATGATCTCCTCTTCTAGTTATATTCTGACCTTCTCTACACTAGATTTGAATATTTGTAGGTTGCCTTCATCGATATTTAATTTTTGAAGTTGTTTCTCTAATTTTTGGATCCTTGCCTCCTTCTCAAAAATTTGGTGGCATAAACTCTAGACATTCTCTTATGTGGCGTTCATGAAATTGGAGCCAACAAAGGCTATACGTTCACTGACATTTCATGTTATAGGGGTCTTTGTAAGAACTGAAATTGGATTCCCCCCTATCATCGACACGTTATTAACTTGTTGTTGTACAATCCTTCCCAACACTTTGTCATATTTGAATTTATTTAAATTGAGCATTCCATTTGCCTTGAACAGGATACAGAACCCTAGGTCCATCCCACCGAATGGGTTGTGACTCCTGGCACCTTCTCTGAATACTTTCAGGAGATCAATGTCCATCGGTGATGTCTCATTGTTTCTTGTTTATTCATCCTCCTTGAATTATTCTTCTTCAACTACTTTATCTACAACTTCCTTATATTCCCTCTGTGTTGCCTCTATCGCTACTGGCACATCCACTGTTTCCTTTTCTACCATTTCCTTTTGTTCAACTTCCTTTTGGGTAGGTTCCTTTTCTTTCACTTATGTTGTGTCTGATGTTGTTGTTTTTGTTGCATTAACTTTAGCCTTGTCAACCTTCCTCTTATTTTCAGTAGTGCCATTATTCTTCTTTTGGACCTTTTCTTTCTCACTCCTGTTCTTGTCTACTATTGTTTCTTATTCCTCTACATATCCTGATTGAATAGATGTATTCATGGAAGATATCCTTGCTATGGCCTCTTCTTATTCTTTCCTTTTGGCCTCTTCCTTTTCCTTTTGTTCATCATATATCCTTCCAATAGGCTTACCATGCCTTTTGAAGATGACTTTATCATAATTCCTCATGCCATAATGTCTTTCTTCATCCTCCCAAACCTATGATGTTTATTTCCAAGGAACATTGAGCTTGTTGACATTTTCTTTGATGACCTTCTTTGGGTCATGCCTTCTAAACCTCTCTTCCTCGAAGTGGTGTGACAAAAATGTATCCACTTCTTCTTGGGCCTGCTTTATGTTTGCAAAGGAGTAGGCACCAATGTATAATGAGAGTGGTGGCCATATAGCCTTATTATCCTAATAAAGTATTCCCTCGAATCCATTGATCATCATTTGTTAAGTTGTTTCTTGAAGCACTAGTTTGTTTGGTACAAATAGAGGAAGTAGATGGGGGGATTTCATAGCTATGTATACCCTGATATATGTTCCATGTTCCATCAAGTACCAATCCCTGATTCTCCTGATGATAGATAATTATTTTTCAGCTATACACGGGGTTGTTGTGTAAAAGATGAACTCATATAGAGGAGTGAAGAAGTTCTCACAGATATTTTGGTACTCCATTCTATACTTGTGCTCCCAGAGCACCTTGCAACATATGTGAACGATCAAGTCTATCAGCTGCCATGCCAAACCCATATTTGGGTATTTGTGGGATATAGACATGATGTCTATGAGGCACAAAGACATGTGTAAATATAGGAAGGTTCCAACCGATGCTTCCACAACTGTTCTGATTGCCTCTACTAGATTAGCTGAAACAATTTCATCCCAGTTGAATGACAATCCTTTTTCTGCATAGTGATAAATCAATCACATGTATGAAATGAAAAATTTGGAGGAAATAATCTCTCTGTACAACCTACATAGCATTACCACCATGAATTTGTAAGGCCTCCTTAATATGGATGTGGGGCATTCGTCTATTGGTTTGAGCTTGATTTGTTTATTGATTTGTACCATATGGGGAATACATCTTTGGATATATGTTTTAACTCACTGAGAAGATCATTTTCTATCTTTTTTTTCCTCTTATCCAGGTGATAACACTTGGATACGTTTTTTAGTCTAAATTATGCTATAGGATCTCCTCTGACATTACATATATACCTATTCCCCAAGTCCACATGTTTAAGTATCTAGGCAATGACATCAACACAAGGGAATACTGTGGTGCAGGATGATACTTTATGTATCCAATACTTTTTGATGTTATTGAAAATATTTAGCTCGTCTTGGTCCTCAACAACAATAAAAAAAAAATGTTTCTTAAACATATGATAGAAATCCCCCCATTTGAGAGGATTTTCTCCTTTGTCTAAGAATCCAGATGTGTCTTTGTACATTTCCGCTACAATGTCATGCTCATATTTGAGTTTGTGATCACTCTTGGAGGCATTCATGGTAGGTGCTTTGATAGTTTTCTTCTTCCTTGGGAACATGTTTGAATTTGAAAGGCATTGATGGAATCAGTCCAAAACAAAACCAAATAGAAAAATGGACATGGTTAGGTCAGCAGTTGCACATGAAAAAAAATAATTTTATCTAAGTAGTCATGTAGATTACTTGAGGATTCAATTGAACTAATTGTAGGTGGGAGATCATAATATGAAGATGAAACTATGATGGAAATCATAATATACGTCTAAGCCTTAGTGGAAAGGAGAGAGAAAAAGGTTGATTGGTTAGGTGAAAATTTCCCTAGTAAAAGGTTGAAAGACTTGAAACTGGAGCAGTTCGTATGAACTGCTCCAGTGGCTACCAAAAGAGTTTATACAAAGTGCACCGATGGTTACTCTACACATTGAATACTTTTGTGTTAAGATCTATGTTTTACACTAGACAGATTGATGTGAAATTCTTTGAAAGACGTCATAGGAGTTTGTGGAAATTCCTCCAGTTTACACTGGTGTAATTATCGTTAAGTATGTTGAATTCAAAGCAAAACACTAAAACTTTTTGTGCTAACTCCTCTAGTAAATACTGGAGGAGTTTGTGCCAAGTTAGTCAGTTTTTTACCTATATTAAATACTTTTGAGGTTAATATTTCCACAGGGAAAACTGGGGGAGTTAGCCTGAATACTTTCGATGTTACTAGGGGTGTTCATGCCAAAATATCTAAAGGGACTGAAGGAGTTCATGCCAAACTATCCGAAGGGATCAAATGAGTTTGTTCCAAACTCTACAGTTTCTATGAATTCTAAAATGGACTTTGTTACTCGAACGACCCGATGAAGATTTCTTTGTCATAAATCTTAGGGATCAGGTGAATGGAAGGTCGAGAAATTATGGCATAATCCTCGTCAGGATTGAAGGGTAAATTTTAGGCTAGTGAAAATAAAAAACTAGGGCACAAGAATCATTGTATAAAGGGTCGAAAGTATGAGATCGGTAACTTTGCAAAGTGAGAGGTATTGCAATCTTAAAGTTTGAGGTAATGGTAACTAGGTGTTCAGCTTTAAAGGAGATGGTCGAGGGTTGTTTGGCACCGTAGGAAAATTTTAGTAGCTTTGAGGGTAATTTTCCATTAGGATTGAACCAGAGATGATGTTACATATCTAGATAGTGGAGAACTGATAATGGTGACCAATGGAATGGAGGGTAAGGGGATAATTGAATGACATAACAAGCCTTGATAATATAAAATGACAACCTTTGTTATGAAATGTAAAACCTAACCCCAATAATTTGGAGAGAGGAAGTGACTAGGGCTTACCTAACACTTGTGACCATGTGGGTAAGGGAGAAACTGGTTGAGGGTTCAGGATCTTCGAACTTGTCATTTTTTGCTCGACGATCTCTGATCGTCAAGAGTCTTGAGAACTCGATAGAAACAATGTTGGAGACATTTGAACGGTAACACCCCTATTTTTTCTGTCGAGCACATGATTGTGAGGTTTTACAAGATAGCACCAGTGATGTTGGAAAGAAATCCTCAAGTATACACCAGAAGACTTTGTAGGGAAGTCTCCAGTTTATAGTAGAGTCTTTCACATGTATTTTATCGATACGACTGGAGGAGAATATGGGAATTCCTTTGGTTTGATAGGAGGAGTTTGTAATAACTCCTACGTTCGAACCAAATAAGTTTATACAAAGTTGAGTGGTAGTCATTTTATTATTTTGGATAGGTTTGAAAAACGTGCTCTGATGGTTACCTGAACAGTTGGAAGTAACTCCTCCAGTGTAAACCATAGTAATTTAAATTATATTGTCCGATGATAAAATTAAAATTTCAAAATTTTCCTCAGTGCCCAAAGAAAAAAATTGCAATCTTAAATGTAACATACCCAACCACCCATAGGCTGGCCATGCTACTTAAAAACTCACTTCTAAACTGATTTCAAATGCTGAGAATTTTTTAATTAATAAAGAAGCATGAAATATTCACATGTAGAGATAAAGATTCATGCTACGACATAAAATAAATGAATATAATTACATACACAATAATAACCCGAAAGCATGCAAATTATAAACATGAATCTCAATGATAATAGTTAATACGTAGTGGAAATAAATATGTGGGTAAATGAAACCATGATATAAAGAAATTATCTTTAATGAAACAAATAACCAACAGGTTGTAGACCAAGGACATTCCACACAATTGTAGACACTATTGATCCAAGTCTCAATAACAATGTCACCCTCGATCTAGGGCTATGAATCCACAAGGATGGTTCTAGGGTGTCAATCAACTTCCCAAACAAATCAACACTCAATCTCTCCTAGGATTCTCAACACACAAAAATCCAAAGTACACCATATCTCTTCCCTCTAGCCTGCAAAACCCAAGAGAATGGACCCCATTCTCTGCCATGCAGTCCCTCAGGTTGTCCACCTCCTTCCAGAGCTCCAATACATCTGGTCAAGAATATCCATGATGGGACTCTCAGGATTCCCATCTTTGAGAAAAACTTAACAAATGCCAATTCATCTCAGACATGCACGCATTAATTCATGGATGGAATACATGAGCAATCACTACAACCAACCACAATGGATTATCTACTAGTAATTCGTTTTTCCTTTCCCAATCCATGATCAAGAATGAATGTGGAATGAGGAATGGGTGAAAGAGTGAAAATAAATGAATGAAGAATGAACCCCCCAAACAAACCAAATATGGGTTTATATAATTACTTGGAAATCAAGAACCGCATGGCCTTCCCAAAGAATCTCATGTAACCACTTCTCCCCATTAAAACAATTATGGGTAAATAAAATATAATAAAAAGACTTAGCCCCCTATAACTATTTTCCTTGTTCCTCTAGTGGCCAACGATTAATAATGATCAGAACATTACATTTCCTAGGCACGTTGGCCTCTTTTAATTGTTTGGGCACTTCCTCCTTTCATAAATTAAAAAAATATATTATTTAATATGGGGACTCCAAATTGGGGTATTACATCAACCATACTAAGAATATTGAAGTGGTTTGTTTAGATTGAGGGTAATCGAAGATTGATTACTATGGAGAACTTCAAGCCAAAGAGTTTTCATAAAATTGCAAAGGCGATCCATTTTCTTGGAGGGGCTTTTCAAGCATAAAAAACAAGAAAAAGGAGGTTGTTGGTGACTGGCACAATCCTTTCCTAGTAAACATATCATCATTTTTCTTCTTCTTGATAGTCTAGTTGATGCAATCTCATTCTTTCCCTTGATTGCATAGTCAACCTCTATCTCTATATTATGTCTACCTTTCCCTAAAGAAAATGCACCTGTTTCTTAGCTTTAAGATTCTCTTTAGTAAGAAAATTATCTTATTCCTTAATTATAAAAACACAAAAAGAGTCAAAGGAATAATCTTTAACATCTTATTTTGTACAAAACCAACTAGCATGCATTGTTGAGCATAATACATCATAAGGTGTTTTCAAATTCATTAAGGTCATTTCTATGAGTTGATCTTATTTATTTAGAAAACCCATTCCACATTCACACCATTTCAGTTGTAGGTCCTTCACATGAGCCAATTAATATTCAATTCTATCAAAAGAGAGGATCAATAGAGATCAAATCTTTCTCAATTTACATACAACGTTTGTCAATATTGTCAAATAGAATCTTTGTTTTCCTCCAAACTTAATTTAGATAGTCAATCCCACTCATATGAAATTGAATCTCCCTATATATGTAGGTTGTTATAATTATTATATCAGCATCCTTCTTTCCATTAATGATAAACTTATATTGATCATCCTTCAAATCTAGGACCATTTTCTTTATGATCTACTAAATCATTTTTATCTTTAAGAACATCTCCATAATTTATGTGTACATAGCATAATTATGTCCATTTAGAACTAGAACTCGTGTTTGGGACAAATGATATTGATATATACATAAAAAACCTAATTCATTATTCAAGTCAAAACCCAAATTTAATCTACCAGAGAAATCGTACTCAATAGGAGCACATGCCAGTGACATCCTTTGTAACGTACCCAACCACCAGGATGGGACATGCTTCATCAAAACGCCCACCAAGAACACTCTGAAACTAACTTGTAGGCATACCCAATACAACGAATACCAAAATGATTTTATCGGGTACTAATCTGAAACATACCCATTGCCCTAGTATTTCCATATTCGCCTTCTTAGACTGATTACAAATTTTTGTTTCATTCTTTAAAACCAAGAAACATGGATTCAACACATGAAATTAACAAGAACATGCTAAACCATCCAATAAAGGAGCAACATTCCATGCACAACAAATAACCAACAAGCATGCACATAGAAATACATCTCAAAGATAAATAAATACATAGTGGAATATACATTATACAGAAAACACAAAGAGCACTTATCTTTCCAAGTAAACATTCACCAACTGGATCTAGAAAAAGGAGGTTCCTCCCAACCATATATAGTGTTGTTCATTCACTCTTAACAACAATTTTACCCATGAGCCAAGGCTATGGATCCATAAGGACGGGTCCTAGGCCAAATCTAAAAACACACTAGTTAGATAACAAGCTCTCATGTTTTCCCAACCACACAACAAATCCTAATTTCCATCTCTCTTCCCCTCCAGCCTACACAACCCAAAGAAGTGAACCCCTTTCTCTTCCATACGGTCCCTCAGGCCATTCCATTTCTCTCCAGGGCTACAATGCAAGAAATATCCATGCTAGAAACTCCAAGGATTCTCAGTTGTGGAAAGTTCTTTCAGAACTACCATCAATATTATGCACATAGGCATCCATTCCCTATTGGAATGATCATTAATTATTCACAACCATATAAAAATGAATATCTACCTCAAACCGTCAGTTTCCATGATTGAACCAAGAGCACACAAATTAGCAAGAATGAGGAACATGATTGATTGAATTATTCACAATGAATGAAGAACCAAAATGAAAGAGTGAAAAAGTGAACCCCCAAACATCCCAAAGAGAGGTTTATATATTTACATGGAAATCAAGAACCACATGGCCTCCCCCAAGAATTTCTTGTAACCACTTTTCTCAATTAGAACCAAGATGGGTAAATAAAATATATTAAAAATACTTAGCTTCGTTTAACCCCCTCTTTTGTGGAATAATATCCCCCTCTCTTCTCCTTCTTTATATATGTATGTATGTATGTATGTATGTATGTATTACATTTCTAGTCACTCTGACACCTTTTCAACTTTACCGACTCACCAACCTAAGTCACATTTACATAATACTTTTTTGTTCATAGGGGTTAAAATTGGGGTATTACATCCTCCAAAAGTATTATATATGACAAGCTAGGTATGAAACCCATAAATATAAAACCATGTTGAAGAACTAAGGAATTGGTATATATGAAGAGCCATATATTCAAAGAAGAAGTGGTTTATAAAGATACTCTTGGAACAATTAATTACATAGCTCACTATACATATAAATACAAGAAATTAAAAAAAATCCATGATATATTGATCCATAAGACCATCTATATATAACACTAAATTGAAAATAATTCCCTTGCAGAGGGGAAGACATGGTCAACTTTGACTGGCTAGGGTACGGATTGAAATATTTATTTTCTACATATACCTATGCACCAATTGAGCACTTTGACTGATTTCATTTAGTAGTTTATTTCCTATTAGACTCTTCTAGTCAACTATCAATTATTGACTATCAACCTCCAAATATTCCAAGGATGTGATGAACCTACTTACCCTGCTATTTTAAAAATGACTACAAGAGAAATTAAAACTTTAGGAAATAAACAAATTCATGCTACCACATGTAGCATGAGGGTAGAATGGAAGAACACCCTACAATCCACACACTATTTAAAAGGGGAAAATAGATGGTGGAGTTTCCACTCTATTTTAGGGGAAATAAAAAAACTCTAGGGTGAGGAAGAAGTGGATCAAAAGGATAAAGAACCACTAGGTTAATTAATGTTTTAGATCTTGATTTTTCTACCATATGGTTGTTCATTATTAATGTATTTCACTTATGTTTCAAGTCAATTTTCACCATCAAATTAGCAACGAAATGTATGGGGAATGTAAACTAAGAATCTCATGTTAATTTACTAGATATTTATTTAGTGAGCTGGAAACACTAATGTTGAAAAAGACAAAATGAAGTATGGAAGGACCTCACCTAGAATTCAATGTTGTAGCTACTAAAATTACTTTGGATGAAGAAGAGAGTTTTGGCAAGCCTCCATGAGTGATAGATGTCCTAGATGATCTTATGCATGGACTCAACCTTCCTACAAAACAAGAATTGTACCAAATATCCAATACAAAGATATATATGTATACATGAAAATAACCAAGAGATATATTCTCCCCCTACATTATTAGTTGAGAATCCTCCAAAGTATTAGTCGAGAATATTTTTTTTCTCTTTTCTTTATCCTCTTTTTTATTTTTCAGAGTTAATTCCAATATGAGTCATGAGACAATGTTTTGGCCAAGGGTATAAATAACTATTGGATGAATTTTGTGTTAATTAGATTCCATTAGCTTGGAAAATTTCTTAACATGGGGTTGTGGCCAATTAGCTTAAACTCTCACCCAAAAGTTTAGAGGGTTAATTTAGATTTTCAACCAAAATTTTATCTTAACCCAAGATTAATACATTTGTGGTAAAAAAAACTCTCAATGGAAAGATAAAACAAACTCTTGGTAAAAACATTATATTTGTTGGCATGTAGTGGGCACACCTAGGGTTGATCATTGAAATACCAATAAATCCTTTAGACACTGACCCTTTCGACATCACCTACAAAGAATGTGCAGTTTCACCTGAGGCATTTAGAGGGGCTACAGGAACCAAGGTTCTGTAGTGATGAGGTGTAACACCCCAATTTTTTATCCCTATGAACTTGAATGTACTATGCAAATATGACCTAGCCTGGTGAGCTGGTAAAGTTCGAAAGGGGCCAGAGTGCCTAGAAATGTAATAAATCTATATCTATTAATAAAATACATTGTTGGCTGCAAGATGAACAAGGACAAGAGATAGGGGTTATGATTCCATGAGAGAGGGAGCTAAATGGGCTAAGCCTTTTTATTATATTTTATTTACCCATTTTGGATTTAATTGAGAAAAATGGTTACATGAGCTTCTTGAGGAAGGCCATGTGGTTCTTAGTTCTTGTAATTATATAAACCATGTATGTGGGTTGTTTGGGGTTGTTCTTTGTTCTTGGTTCATCTTCCTCACTCTAGCTAATTTGTGTCCTCTTGGTTGGCACATGGAAATGAATTCTTGGAGGAAGAGATCCATTTTGAGATGGCTGTGAAGAAGTATTGATCATTCCAGGTGGGAATGGATGCCTATGGGAATGATATTTATGGTAATTATGAAAGAGTTGGTCACAATTGAGAATCCTTGGAGTTTACAACATGGATATTTCCTTACCAATAGCACTGGAGCCTGAGAGAGAAATGGAACTTCCTGAGGGGCTGCATGGAAGAGAAAGAGGTTCATTTCTTTGGGTTGTGCAGGATGAAGGGGAGAGAGTGCTAGAAATTAGGATTCTTGTGTGGTTGGGAAAACCTGAGAGATACTTATCCAACTATTGTGTGTTTTAGATTTGTCCTAGGAATCGTCCTTGTGGATTCATAGCCCTAGCTCGGGGGTGACCTGTTGTTGAGAACTGGAACAAAAATTTCCATGGATGGGATGATTGTCCTTGGTATGTTGACAATTTGTGATGGTTTAATTAAAGATAAGTACTCTTTGTGTTTTTTGTATATTTATATTTCGTTGTGTATTATTATTTTCTCTGAGATTCATATTTATAATGCGTTTGCTTGTTGGTTATTGATGTGCATGGTAGGTTGTTCCTTTATTGGATGATTTAGCATGAATCTTGATTATTGCATGTGTGGTTATTGCAAAATTTTCATGCTTATTTTAGAATAAATTATTATTATAATTCGAGATCAATTAAAGATGTGTGTTTTTTAGGTAGCATGCCTAGCATGTTGGTAGTTGGGTACGTTACATGAGGGGAACTGAGGCATTCAACTTATCATTTACTCATGTGCACAATTTTCATTACTTAATAGTACTTATTATGCGTCAGACTCGTTGTGCGACACTCATTTTATTTATTTTTATTAAATTACCAATTACTTCATTGCGTGACATTGTAACATCATATATGACGAACACATTTATCATCATACTTAAGCATTACCATCATTGCACAATACCATTAACATCATAGCATGAAAACACATCACAACACATAGTTTTAATGTGTTTCATCCAACATGGGCTACATTCACAACGACTGGCTTATTTTATTAATCATTGTTAGTTCTCTTACAACTATGCACTGTGGTACAAAATATGTAACAATAACATTACCAAAATTTCCTAGTTGTTCTGTTGTAGCGAGAGCTTCACTCCTTAGTCATACTTTAGAATTATTTATTCGATCCACTCATTTACCCAAAAATCATTAAGAGCTTCTCATATGTCGAACAACCCCTTTACCCAAAAACCCTTTACCTATTTATACATCAAAAGTAGGGCTAAGACCATTACAAAAGTGGACAACAATTTCCCAAAAACCCAACAGTCTATAACTATTTTCTCTCTTTTGTGTGTTGCTTTGTCTTACATCCTTCTTGTTATCACTGAAATTTCGTCCGCACAGGGCGACAAGAACTCCGCATCGTCAAACATAGAAAAACAGTCATTCATGGCACAAGGTTAATTCCACAGCACAACAAAAGGGTCAAAACTATACAAAATGGCCAAAACATTACAAGGTGCGTTGCACCCACTAGGCGCGCGCGCGCGCGCATAACATCTTCGTATCTGGAGCGCATATGTGCGGCTATGGGGTGAAAAACCCGCGCGCCTGCCAAACGGCGCATTTATGAAACTGGTCGGCCTCCCAACCACTAATGGATCGGCTCCCAAGTCGATTTGACACCAAATCCGAGCTCAATCTGCGTGGGGAGGCT
>SNQJ01S0018346.1:48809-79200 GCA_010110895.2 Picea sitchensis | reverse complement strand
ATTTAGTTTTTGTTTAATTCTTGTTAATAGCTTTGTTGTTTTCTTTCTAACCTTTTACCATACAGCTGTCATGACTAGCAGATCCCAACTAGGCATGTAAGCACTGACTTTTTGCTCATCAAACGACGAAAAGAGTGCAAACACTTCTATCATACGCTTTGACTCCTTAAATTCCACTTCGTCATGCAGTCTAGTCAATATTGTTTCACTTCTTCTGGCACAAATCCCAAAGCTTATCCAAAATTCTTATCCAATAGGCCCCCAACACTGACCTGTGGCTCATCCCTAGCCACTCATGACTTCTTCCAGTCTTCCATGAATTATTCAATGGTATCCTTCATTGTTGCATCCTTTTCCTTGACCTCTAGTTACTTCTACAAAATTTGGTCATCTGTTTCTTTAGTGACGAGATCCTGCATCTTCTTGACACCTTCCTCAACTACTTGTTTGATGATTCCATGAGTGGTTGCTAAGATTGTTGTCACGTTGTATGATTCCTCTTGTAATAATTTTTTTTTTATGCGTGAGATTAATTCTCTGCCCTAATCAGATTCATTTCGAAATATAGTTTTTGGTTCTCATTTATCATAGCTACCACCTACGCTGGCGGTAATATGCCCATCATTGCTTGTAATTCATGCACCTTTTCCTTCGTAGTCTGGATCTTTTGACTAATTTCCTATTACTCTGTATCCTCACTAACTTGTGCCCAAACACACATGGTCTCTTTATACAATTGAGCACACTCTACTTCTAGATTCTTTATATTTTCCACCATTGTTGTCACAGTTTTCTTCCTCGTCTCCCTCTCTTCAAGTGGGGTGTTGGGTGTCATTCGCACTTATGGATCAACAATTCATGTGTGGAAGCCCTGAATCGATTCAGTTATATTCATGACTTGATATTCCACCAAGGCATCCTTCTTTGTCTACACCTATGAGAGTTATTGATATACCTTCTTGAATTCTTATTGCATTCTTTATACCTTTTGTGCGGCCTCATCGTGATCCTGTTTAAATTTTTTGTACTCTATCTCTAATGAATTTTTTTATGTCATAACCTTTACTAACTCGCTATATTTCTTCTCCTCATGCACATTTAGCTCTTATCTTGCGCTCATTTTTAGTTCCTTCAATACATTCATTGGAAGTTGTGATAGCACTAAGTCCTTGTGACCTAGCACCTTCGTTTGTTCCTGCATTTATGTTGTGGGGAAATCAACTACCCCTATCACTATCTTAATCAATATACATTCTCCTATGACTTCTAAGTACTAGGATATTGTAGGACCTGCCTCTCCAATATTGGTAGTGCTTGTTGTTGGTTCCTCCTCTTTCCATCGTCCTGATGTGATGTTTGCTAGTTCTAATAGTTGTCACAATGTTTCCAGCTATTCCTGCATGCATCTACTCATCTCTTCTTGTTTTTTTTATGCATGTTATAATTCATCATTAGTGACTTCATTGACCTGGTCGCCTATCTTCTCCAAATCGTCCCCTGTCAAAGCCTGGAAAACCACTTCCTTAACAAGTTTGTTCTTCAGTCATTTGCTAGAGGGAAAATCCCCCC
Organism: Picea sitchensis; assembly: GCA_010110895.2. Classification (NCBI taxonomy): domain Eukaryota; kingdom Viridiplantae; phylum Streptophyta; class Pinopsida; order Pinales; family Pinaceae; genus Picea; species Picea sitchensis. The sequence continues at coordinate 77,631 of SNQJ01S0018346.1, read as the reverse complement.
TTTAACTACACCAAGGTTTAAGATGTAGACATAGATAATGACCGTCTAAAAGTCAATATATTTTCTACTCTACCCCAAACATACCAAAAAAATTGAAAAGAAATAAATAAGAGAGAATATCAGTAAATCTACCTTTTATCCCATGTCTGGTGATGATCTCCTCAAGCTCTGTAGTTCCAATGACTGCACGTCTCCTCCCAAGGCTGACCTGCATCCAAAACTAAGAAAACAAGGAATACAAGCATGCTACTTTTATTCATGAGTTAGGGTTAGATATAAAATTCTACATATAAATTAAATAAAATACACAAACCATCATCATTTGGGACAGGGAAAAGAGATTCTTTTATTCATCAAACAAATACCGAAACTTACAATTTGTGTCGGCCACTGTTCCACAAACCTGGTCCGGGCTCCTCTTTACAATGCTCCAAGTGCACCTTCAATAGTCCTCTTCTCTCAATATCCTGATCACCTCAAGGGAAGGGAATGTATTGAATGGAAGGAGAAGGGGATGAAGAGGAAATGTTGAAGGAATATCTCACAAACGGTAGCAAAAGCTTGGGCAAGGAGGGGAAGTGAAATTGGGTAGAGTTTCACTATTCTTATGATTGGATGTGAAATGAGACCCCACCAACTCTTTTTATATGACAAAATGATGGTTATTTGGTTCGGTGACGGGCTATAGTAGGTGAATTGGTTGGGAAACCTCCAATAACCCATGAATTTCACCAAATTCCTTACAATTTTTTAATTTTTGCGAATTTTGCAAGCATACGTGGGTTGTTTAGTGTGAAACAAGTGTATGTACAGGAGTTTTAGTGGTGTATCAAGAATATGTACTCGGGCTGTAATGGTGCAGGGCACGAACATGCTCTAAAAAATGTTTTTTTAAGAAGATATCTTCAGCAGTGATTTGGAAAAATATGCAAGTAAGAGGGCCAAGGACATGTATGCATGGATAGGGAATTTTAGGGATATAATAGATGCCCCCTAATGTGTGAGGTCATAAGAGAAAATGATGGATGAAATACATTACAATATCTTCACTAATGTATGAAATCGAGTGAGCCTGGGACTAGAGTTCGGGTGGTGCTATTTGCAAAACAACAATTGTCTCTCCAAGGTGGGAATACCCATGCTTGGGATGAACTAAATCATGGATGTCAATCAAATACACTACAGATCCATATCATATAACTATATAAAGTGTATCCGCGAGAAATACATGGCTCGAGCAACAAATTCAATATCTTCAAAACTCAGGTAGGAGTATAATGGGAGTGCATAACTCACCACCCTGAGGTATTCAACAACTCATCAAGAAAAGACATGAGGATATCGATGATCATACAAAGAACTTCGTCGATTTCAAATCTGGACTTGAATGGACTCTCGGGATGGTCGACTCATGAAGTTCAAGAAAAAAACTACATAAAGGCCGACTCGGGTTGAGTGAAACTTTCCTTGGAAAAAAGAATGAAAGATGATTAGACTCAGGAAGCATGACATTGACATAAGTTTTTGATGCAGGAGGCAACACAAACTCTCCATGTGTTTGGAAGAGTAATCAAATGGAGGAGGACACAACTCTATGTAGTGAGAAAAAATTCCTAAGTTCATACTAGATCCCAATTCTTGACAAACAAACATACCGACGACCGACGAGGGGGGGATGTTTGTTGAGCTATGAGAGCCCCCTGATAAGTTATCCTAGTAATGTGATTACATTGAGCACATGGTCAATATGATTCCTGGTGTCATCATTACCTTTCATATACACTTGACAACCCCCAGATAGCCACTAGTTAGACAACGAAGAAGGATCGCTCCTCTCTTTCTATTGAAGGACATATGTCGTATCAATATGCTTTCGACGAAAAGAGCTTGTGGTTCTCCAAACTCATTGAGAGTACCTTCTGCGAGAAAGTGTGAAGTGAGTATAGCGGATGAATAGAGGTTGGGGAACATATTGACTGTGACAACACAGTACTATGTCGTCATGAAAGATGGAACATGTCGTCTATAGAGTCCACACTTTGATTAAAGTAGAGTTTGTTCTATAGCAAAGGATGTGCTTTGTCCAAGGGCGACTCTCCGTGCTGCTGGAAAAAAAAGAATGAATATTTCCCATCCCCTCTTTTTGGAATATTTTATTTTTTTGTCTTTTTTAAGTTTTTAATATCTTGAAAAAGAATAAAATAATGCTACGTTACAAAGGAGGAATGAGTGTCATAAAAAATCATACTAGTTCCAAGCACATGGAACATACTGATTCTTAGAGTAAGGAGACATGTGCAAGAAAAGGACAATCGGGGAAAATTCCTTCATGGGTCAAGGTGTCAAGTTGCAGAGGCAAGAAGTGCTACAAGGATTGCATATAAGGAATGCTTCAAAGGTTCATTTGAGAGAAACATGGAGCCGACATTAGGGAAAATACACAAAGATGAGACCTGCAAATGTGATTAAGCAAGACACAATAAGATCCCTTCTATGTAATTTTTAATGAGCCCATAGAATATAAGATTGGTAGTTTTTTCATGTTTAGAGAGTCTAAAAAAACGTAAAAGAAGACTCCATGGAGTAACTTTTTTGGAGATATTCTATTCGGTTTGAAAAAGGGTTAAAATTACACCGAAAAGACGTCTATTCCAAACCATTTTAATGAGTGTGACAAAGACAAGATCACCCGACAATCTTTTCAATTTTAAGGATTCTGAAAATAGCTTAACTATGGACTCACATCCTTTTTCTGAGTTTAGTCTCCTTAGCCTGAAAAAATATAAAAGTCACCGAGGAGAACTCTCTCAGCGAGATGAATCTCCAGAGGCATACATTTTTCCGCTATAATCTACAGGATGGAAAAACGGTTAAACTCATGCCAGTAAATGTTCTTCTAGACCAATTTAACGAGTGTGAAGGAACAAGGTCACTCAAAGATATTTTCAATTTTAGGGATTCTAAAAATATCTTAACTATGGACTCCAAGGGGGTTCCTTTTTTGTAAGTAATCTCCAAGGCCTGAAAAAGGTGATAAACCAAAACCAAGGAGAATGTTCCTTTTTCGAAGATCTGGTCCCTCAAGCCCGAAAAGGGATAAATTTATGTTTGAGAATACTCTTCTAGCGAACCAAAGTTCCTAGAGCATACCTTCATTCGTAAAATTATCCATTCGGACCGAAAAAGGGGTAAACTACCGATGAGCATATGTGCCTTCAAAGTTGATTTTGGCGAGCGTGAAGGGAAACAAGATCGCTCGACAATATTTTCATTTTTAGAGAGTCTTAAAAGGGCTTAAAAAAGACTCCAGGGGGATAATTTTCTCAAGTAATCCAGACGAGATTGAAAAGAATAAATACAGTCTCGTTGGATGTTTCTTTCATAATTTAAAGCGAGCTTGAAAGAAAATAAAGCGTGCTCATGAGGGAGTCCCTTCGGGTAGAGTCTACACAAACACTAGGAACATATAAAGGGGTAGCCTGAAATAACACCGAATTAGGATGGTGATTATCAAATGGCAGTTGTTCGACAGTGAAAATGCTCCCATTATGAGGGAAATGAATCACCCGAAAGAGAGTAGACACCACAACCTTCATATCATATACATAATCACGCCCAAGAAGCATATGGAAATATAATGGGCCTTGCACCACTATAACATCGACAAGGATAGTCTTCCCACCTAATGAGATAGTAAACTGAGGAATAATCCCCAAATATTCACTAGGATGTCTGTCAAAAGCCAACATCTCATGCGAAGCAGACACAAGCTCGAGAGAACCCAAAGCTTGCCGATCCGAGGAGGATAAAATACTTACGGAGGCTACTTCATCTACAATACATCGATAAATTTTATTTGAAGTAACTTCAACCCTTATTTGAAAGGGTGCAAAAGATGGAAGATGAGGCTAAAAAATGTCATTGCAATCAAAGGAAACGATCCTAGTACTTGGAGGGGGTGTGCTTGAAGTGAGCGGAATTCCCCCTTGTTCTGAAAGTATTGAACTGGAAATTCTAAAAAAATAGTTGGTAGACACATCACTCTCCAAGAGAAGAGTGGAATCAGCTGAATATTACATCAGCATGACCACTTTGGTAGACTTGACACTCTCCAAGAGAAGAGTGGGATCAACCAAATCTTTCATCAGCGTGACCACTTTCTCAACCACTGGCTGAATAGGCTGTGAGACAACATTCTCTAAAGGTGCATCACCCCCCAAAAAGGGAGTGGGATTGGCCAAACATTGCATCAGCATGACCACTTTCTCAACCACTAGTTGAATAGGATGTGAGGAAATCTCAGAAGACTCAAAATCAGAAGAGCTTGCAGATAGGGACCATAATCTTCATACCTCTGGAAGGCTAGGGAATAAATGAGTAAGGTGGTCTCCCTTGCAAAGCTTACAAGGGAACCTAGTATTACGTCCTATCTGTCTAGGTTTCTCATCAGAATCAATGCCCCCAACATGAATTGCATTGGTTGGTTTCACATCTCCAACATGACTTGGAGAGATTGGTGATGGGTCAATAATATGACTTGCAGAGGCTGCATACCTATTGCCAGTATGAATTGCAGTGATTGGACTTTTTGCCCCAACATGACTTGTAGAGGCTGGGTGCTTTCCCCCATCATGACCTGCAGAGGATGGGTGATGGTATTGAACATGACTTGTATAGGTTGAGGAACTATCTCCAACATGACTTGCAGAGGTTGGTGATTTCTTCCTCCTATTCTTCCTCTTTCTATTTCATTTAGACTTTCGATTACTAGTAGCTATACTTTCACCAGGGAAGGCAGAAGGAGGAGGAGAAGAAGACTTTTATGACAAAGGAACATCAACATGATTCCCATGACATAAAATTCTTAATTGATAAGTGTCAAGAGAATTAGGTACATTTAGAATGGTACCCAACCAAACCTATAATCCCACATTCAACCTAGGAATGTACAAAGTGGCCATCAAAGGGACACCAATGTTTCCAAAAAAAGGAAAAGCAGAAGAATCACATTTTGAAGGGGTTCCTTGGTTGGTATCATCGGGAAATTTAGCCATGAATATTTTATGCACAAGTTCTCCCCTTGTGGGATCGTTCAAGTTTGTAAAATCCTTACACACTAACTCTGACGAACCAATGTTATAAAAAACAATGCCTATAAAGAGGAAGCACCACATTTCTAAGAGGAAGACCAGAAATTCCTAGCGACAAAAAGAGTAGGTGGTGTACCACCTTAGGTCAGAGACCCAAATAAATGACTCACTAACTCACTATGGAAAAGTAGGGAGCACAGAGCACACACTAAAAGTTCCTAACGACAAATCAAGCAGACGACTAACTAGGGGGAAGGATAGTTATGCCAATTGACACTAGAGAAACCATGTATGTGGGTTGTTTGGTGTTCTTTTTTGTTCTTGGTTCATATTCCTCACTCTATATAATTTGTGTGCTCTTGGTTGGCACATGGAAATGAATGCTTGGAGGAAGAGAGCAATTTTGAGATGTCTGTGAAGAAGTATTAATCATTCCAGGTGGGAATGGATTCCTATGGGAATGAGATTGATGGTAATTCTGAATGAGTTGGTCACAACTGAGAATCCTTGGAGTTTCCAGCATGGATATTTCCTTACCAATAGAACTAGAGCCTTGGAGAGAAATGGAACTTCCTAAGGGACTTCATGGAAGAGAAATAGGTTTATTTCTTTGGGTTGTGCAGGATGAAGGGGAGAGAGTGCTGGAAATTAAGATTCTTGTGTGGTTGGGAAAACCTGAGAGATACTTAGGGATGATTTTAAGGATGGAAATTTGTTTTAAAATGTAGAAACCTTGGTGAATATTACTAATCCTTCATATGCCAACTATAAATGTTTGGTGATATTTTTGTAAAAATATTCAAATTTATAAGGATTTGATATAGTTTTTATAAAATTTTGGCGATTTTTAAGGTAAAATAATTTTATCCTATAGAATTTGGGCAAATCATTTTTAAAATAGCGAATCTCATTTTTGGAAAAACCATGGAAAATTAGCCCATGAACGAAATTTAGCCCCTAAAATCATCCATGGAGATACTTATCCAGCTATTGTGTGTTTTAGTTTTTTCCTAGGACTCGTCCTTGTGGATTCGTAGCCCTACCTCGGGGGTGACCTGTTGTTGAGAATTGGAACAAAAATTTTCATGGATGGGATGAATGTCCTTGGTATGTATACAATTTGTGATGGTTTAATTAAAGATAAGTGCTCTTTTTGTTTTCTGTATATTTATATTCCGCTATGTATTATTATTTTCTCTGAGATTTGTATTTATAATGTGTCTACTTCTTGGTTATTGATGTGCATGGCATGTTGTTCCTTTATTGGATGGTTTAGCATGAATCTTGATTATTGCATGTGTGTTTATTGCAAATCTTTCATGCTTATTTTAGAATAAATTATTATTATAATTCGAGATCAATTAAAGATGTGTGTTTTTTAGGTAGCGTGCCTAGCATGTTGGTAGGTAGGTATGTTACATGAGGGGAACTGAGGAATTCAACATATCATTTACTCATGTGCACAATTTTCATTACTTAACAGTACTTATTACACGTCATATTTGGTGTGCGACACTCATTTTCATTATGTTCATTCAATTACCAATTACTTCATTGCGTGACATTGTAACATCATATATGACTAACAAATTTATCATGATACTTAAGCATTACCATCATTGCACAATAACATTAACATCATAGCATGAAAACACATCACAACACATAGGTTTAATGTGGTTCATCCAACATGGGCTACATCCACAGTGGTTGGATTATTTTTTAATCATTGTTAGTTCTCTTACAACTATGCACTGTGGTACGAAATATGCAACAATAACATTGCCAAAATTTCCTAGTCATTTTGTTGTAGCGAGAGCTTCACTCCTTAGTCATACCTCAGAATTATTTATTCGATCCACTCATTTACCCAAAAATCATTAAGAGCTTCTGATATGTCGAACAAACCCTTTACCTATTTATAGATCAAAAGTAGGGCTAATCCCATTACAAAAGTGGATAACAATGTCGTAAAAACCCAACAGTCTATAACTATTTTCTTCCTTTTGTGCACTGTTTTGTCTTACATCCTTCTATCGTACGCTTTGACTCCTTAAATTCCACTTCGTCATGCGGTCTATTCCATATTATTTCACTTCTTTTGGTGCATATCCCAAAACTTATCCAAAATTCTTATCCAATAGGCCCCCAACACTGACCTGTGGCTCGTCCCTAGCCACTCATGACTTTTTCTAGTGCACCATGAATTATTCAATGGTCTCCTTCGTTGTTGCGGCCTTTTCCTTGACCTCTAGTTACTTCTGCAAAATTTTGTCATATGTGTCTTTAGTGACGAGATCTTGCATCTTCTTGACACCTTCCTCAACTACTTGTTTGATGATTCCTTGAGTTGTTGCTAAGTTCGTTGTCACATTGTATGATTCTTCTTGTAATAATTATTTTTTTTATGTGTGAGATTAATGCTCTTCCCTAATCCGATTCAATTCGAAATATAGTTTTCAGTCCTCATTTATCATAGCTACCACTTATGTTGGCGGTAATATGCCCATCACTACTTGTAATTTTTGCACCTTTTCCTGCATAGTTTGGATCTTCTGACTGATTTCCTATTGCTCCTTATCCTCACTGACTTATGCCCAAACACCCATGGTCTCTGTATACAATTGAGTACACTCTACTTCTATATTCTTTATATTTTCCACCATTGTTGTCACGGTTTGCTTCCTCATCTCCCTCTCTTCAGGTGGGGTGTTGGGTGTCACTTGCGCTTCTAGATCAACTATTCATGTGTGGAATCCTTGAATGGATTCAATTATATTCATGACTTGATATTCCACCAGGGCATCCTTCTTTGTCTGCACCTATGAGAGTTATTGATATACCTTCTTGAATTCCTATTGCATTCTTTCTACCTTTTTTGCGGCCTCATAGTGATCCTGTTTAAATTTGTTGTAATCTGTCTCTAATGTAACATTTTATGTCATAACCTTTACTAACTCGCTATATGTCTTCTCTTGATTCACGTTTAGCTCTTATCTTGCGCTCATTTTTAGTTCCTTCAATACATTCATTGGAATTTGTGATAGCACTAAGTCCATGTGACCTAGCACCCTTGCCTGTTCTTGCATTTATGTTGTGGGGAACTCAACTACCCCTATCTCTAGCTTAATCAATATATGTTCTCCTACAACTGCTAAGTACTAGGAGATCTCATGACCTACCTCTCTAGTATTGGCAGTGCTTGTTGTTGGTTCCTCCTCTGTCTGTCGTCCTGGCACGATGTTGGCTACTTCTAATAATTGTCACAATGTTTCCATCTGTTCCTTCATGTGTCTATTCATCTCTTATTGTTGTTGTGTTGCACGTTATAATTCATCATTAGTGACTTATTTGACTTGGTCACCTATCTTCTCCAAATCGTCCCTTGTCAAAGCCTAGAAAACCACTTCCTTAACGAGTTTGTTCTTCAGTCATTTGCTAGAGGGAAAATACCCCCTTTAACTACACCAGGGTTTAAGATGTAGACAGAGTGAATGATCTTCTAAAAGTCAATCTATTTTCTAATCTACCCCAAACATACCAAAAAAAATGAAAAGAAACAAATAAGAGAGAATATCGGTAAATGTACCTTTTATCCCACATCTAGTGATGATCTCCTCAAGCTCTATAGTTCCAATGACTACACGTCTCCTCCCAAGGTTGACCTGCATCCAAAACTAGGAAAACAAGGACTACAAGCATGATAGTCTTATTCATGAGTTAGGTTTAGATATCAAATTTTGTGTATAAATTAAATAAAATACACAAAACATCATCATTTGGGACAGGGAAAAGAGATTCTTTTATTCATTAGACAAATACTGAAACTTACAATTTGTGTCAGCTGTCGTTCTGCAAAACTGGTCTGGGCTCCTCTTTACAATGCTCCAAGTGCACCTTCAATAGGCCTCTTCTATCAATATCCTAATCACCTCAAGGGAAGGGAATGGATTGAATGGAAGGAGAACGGTGTTACACATCAAAATTACTCAGTTGGATAAGTGTCGCATGTTCCTCTCAATTGTCGTAAGTGTCGCATCTTCCTTACAACTTTCGCAAGTGTCGCAAGTTGGTCACAAGTGTCGAAAATGTTGTTTAAGCATACTACCATGATGATGAAACTAAGGAGGCACTTAAAACATCTTATGCACTTGATTTGGAGAAGGAGAACTGGTTAACTGAAGTCAAGGAACTCTTAACACCTGAGAAGAGATCTTAAACAAGGGTTTTGAGGCTGAGCGCTCCCCTACATCAGCCTTAGGAGCGCTGGCGCTCCCCCATAAGGCCTCAGGGAGCGTTATAATGCTTCCTTTCCCCTATGAAGGAGTGATGCCCACTTTTGAAGCGCTAGCGCTCCCCTTAAGCTTCCTAGGGAGTGTTCCAGCGCCCTGATGCTCTTTTTGAAGGAGCGCTGCCTAATCTGGGGCAGTAGTTGGCTCGTTGAGGAGAATAAGGGGAGGATCTTTCAAGATTAGAAGGCAGTTGCATTTGAATTCTTGGTTCCATCAAGAAATCCCTGATCTAAGGAGAAAGTTCCTCAACTTGTTCTAAAGACAACTCAAGAGGTTAAGCTCCTCTTAACCTATATAAACAATCTCTATGATGGTGGAAAGTGGGAGGAATTGCTAGCATGAAACCTATGATCTCATAGGAAACACACAGTCAACCAAAGGAGAGTGATCCGTGAAGCTTCTTCCATCCAGGTTGTGGATCTTTCAAGAAATGGTTAGACGAAGGGGACTTGACAAAGATGTCGCATTCACATCTACGATTGTTAGTACTGCTGTCGTTATTCTCATTAATATGACACGCTTGGCCTGTTTCTTTCTAGTTTGTGTTTGATGTTACATGACCTTATCATTGATAGATAGATCTGTTTTCAGGCTAATATCAATAGAGTAGGAAGTGGTCGTATCTTGTTTGTCTATAGGACTCAGCGAGGAGCAAAGGATTGAAACTCAGCTCGGAGCGTGCAGGGACAAACGTCGATAAAAAGGTACTTTTGTTTCTCCTTCCTTCTCATGTGTTAGTTTGTGTAGATTTGAAAGGAAGTCAGTGTCCACGTTAAGCATTTTCTATCTTAGAGTTAAGGTCAAGCTCTTTGAGGTCATCTACCTGTCTGCAGGGAGATTTTCCTACAACAAAGGGGCCGAAGAGGAAATGTTGAGGCAATATCTCACAAAAGGTAGCAAAAGCTTCGGCAAGGAGGGGAAGTGAAATTGGGTAGATTTTCACTGTTATTATGCTTGTATGTGAAATGAGACCCCACCACCTCCTTTTATATTACAAAAGGATGGTTATTAAGTTGGGTGATGGGCTATAGCAGGTGAATTGGTTGGGAAACCTCCAATAGCCTGTGAATTTCACCGAATTCCTTACAACTTTTTAATTTTTTCGACTTTTGCAAGCATACACGGGTTGTTCAGTGTGCAACAAGCATATGTACATGAGTTTTAGTGGTGTATCAAGTGTATGTACTCGGTATGTAATGGTGCAGGGCGTGTACATGCTCTAAAAAATGGTTTTTTAAGAAGATATCCTCAACAATGATTTGGAAAAATATGTAAGTAAGAGGGCCAAGGCCATGTGTGCATGGATAGGGAATTTTAGGGTTATAACAGATTCCCCCTAATGTGTGAGGTCATAAGAGAAACTGATGGCCAAAATACATTACAATATCTTCATCAATGTACGAAATCGAGTGAGCCCGGGACTAGAGTTCGGGTGGTGTTATTTGCAAAACAACAATTGTCTCTCCAAGGTTGGAATACCCATGCTCATGATGAACTAAATCATGGATGCCAATCAAATACACTGCAGATCCATGTCATATAACTATATAAAGTGTATCCGGGAGCAATACATAGCTCGAGCAACAAATTCAATATCTTCAAATCTCAGGTATGAGTATAATGGGAGTGCATAAATCACCACCCCGAGGTCTTCAACAACTCATCAAGAAAATAAATGAGGATATCGATGATCATATAGAGAACTTCATTGATTTCGAATCTCAACTTGACTGGACTCTTGGGATGGCCGACTCATGAAAGTCAAGAAACAAACTGCAGAAAGGCCGACTCAGGTTGAGTGAAACTTCCCTTGGAAAAAAGAACTAAAGATGATTAGACTCAGGAAGCATGAAAATTGACATAATTTTGTGATGCAGGAGGAAACACAAACTCTCCATGTGTTTGGAAGAGTAACCAAATGGAGGAGGACACAACTCTATGTAGCGAGAACAAATTCCTAAGGTCATACTAGATCCCAATTCTTGAAAAACAAACAGAAGGATGTGCTTTGTCCAAGGGCGACTCTCCGTGCTGCTGAAAAAAAAAAAGAATGCATATTTCCCATCCCCTCTTTTTGGAATATTTGATTTTTTTCTCTTTTTTAATTTTTTAAGAGCATGAAAAAGAATAAAATAATGCTACGTTACAAACGAGGAACGAGTGTCACAAGAAAGAATACTAGTTCTAAGAACATGGAACATATCGATGCTTAGAGCAAGGAGACATGTATAGGAAAAGGACACTTGGGAAAAATTACTTCATGGGTCAAGGTGTCAAGTCGCAAAGGCAAGAATTGATACAAGGATTGTGTATAAGGAATGCTTCAAAGGTTCATTTGAGAGAAACATGGAGCCGACATTAGGGAAAAGACACAAAGATGAGACCCGCAAATGTGATTAAGCAAGACACAATAAGACCCCTTCTATGTATTTTTTAATGAGCCCATAGAACATAAGATCAATAGTTGTTTCACATTTAGAGAGTCTAAAAAAGTGTAAAAGAAGACTTCAGGGAGTACCCTTTTCGGAGATAGTATAGTCGGTTCGAAAAAGTTTTAAAATTACACCGAAAAGATGTCTATTCAAAACCATTTTAACAAGTGTGATAAAGACAAGATCACTCAACAATATTTTCAATTTTAAGGATTCTGAAAAGAGATTAACTATGGACTCACAACCTTTTTCTGAGTTTAGTCTCCTTAGCCCAAAAAAATATATAAGTCATCGAGGAGAACTCTCTCTGCAAGATGAATCTCTGAAGGTGTAATTTTTTTTCGCTATAATCTATAGGTTGGAAAAAGGGTTAAACTCATGCCTGTAAATGTTCTTTTAGACCAATTTAACGAGTGTGAAGGAACAAGGTCACTCGAAGATCTTTTGAATTTTAGGGATTCTAAAAATATCTTAACTATGGACACCGAGGGGGTTCCTTTTTCCTAAGTAATATCCAAGGCCTAAAAAAGATGATAAACCAAAACCAAGCAGAATGTTCCTTTTTCAAAGATCTAGTCCCTCAGGCCTAAAAAAGGGTTAAATTTACGACTGAGAATACTCTTCTAGCAAACCGAAGTTCCTAGACCATACCTTTATTCATAAAATTATCCATCCTGATAGAAAAAGGGGTAAAATACCGTAGGACAGATGTGCCTTCAAAGTTGAGTTTGGCGAGCGTGAAGGGCAACAAGATCGCTCGACAATATTTTCATTTTTAGAGAGTCTGAAAAGGCTTAAGGAAGACTCAAGGGGGCTAATTTTCTCAAGTAATCCAGACGAGATTGAAAATAATAAATACAATCTTGTTGGATGTTTCTTTTATAATTTAAAGAGATCTTGAAAGAAAACAAGGCGTGCTCATGAGGGAGTCTCGCGGGGTAGATTCTACACAAACACTAGGAACATATAAAGGGGCGGTGTGAAATAACGCTGAACTAGGATGGTGATTATCAAATTCTAGTTGTTCGACAGTGACAATGCTTCCATTATGAGGGAAATGCATCACCTGAAAGAGAGTAGACACCACAACCTTCATAGCATATACATAATCACGCTTGAGAAGCATATTGAAATATAATGGGCCTTGCACCACTATAACATCAACAAGGATAGTCTTCCCACCTAAAGAGATACTAAACTGAGGAAGAATCCCCAAATATTCACTAGGATGTCTATCAAAATACAACATCTCATGCGAAGCAGACACAAGCTCGGGAGAACCCAAAGCTTGCTGAGCCAAGGAGGATAAAATACTTACAAAGGCTCCTTCATCTACAATACATCAGTAAATGTTATTTGAATTAACTTCAACCCTTATTTGAAAGGGTGCAGAAGATAAAATATGAGGCTAAAAAAGGCCATTCCAATCAAAGGAAACCATCCTAGGACTTGGAGGGGGTGTTCTTGAGGCGAGCAAAATGCCCCCTTGTTCTGAAAGTACTGAACTGGATATTCTAAAAACATAGTCAGTAGACACATCACTCTCCAAGAGAAGAGTGGGATTAGTTGAACATTACATTGGCATGACCACTTTGGTAGACTCAAAACTCTCGAAGAGAAGAGTGGGATCAACCAAATATTGCCTCAGCGTGACCACTTTCTCAACCACTAGTTGAATAGGCTATGAGACAACATGATCTAAAGGTGGATTAGCCCCCAAAAAGGGAGTGGGATCGGCCGAAGATTGCATCAGGACGACCACTTTCTCAACCACTGGATGAATAGGATGTGAGGAAACCTTAGAATACTTAGAATCAGAAGAGATTTCAGATAGGGACCATAATCTTCACACCTCTAGAAGGATAGAGAATAAATGAGTAAGGTGATATCGCTTGCAAATATTACAAGGGAACTTAGGCTTACGTCCTATCTGTCTAGGTTTCTCAACAGAATCAATACCCCCAGCATGAATAGCAGTGGTTGGTTTCACATCTCCAGCATGACTTGTAGAGGTTGGTGATGGGTCAATAACAAAACTCGCAGAGGCTACAGACCTATTGCCAATATGACTAGCAGTGATTAGACTTTTTCCCCCAACATGACTTGCATAGGTTGGGTGCTTGCCCCCAGTATGACCTTCATAGGCTAGGTGCTATTATTCAACATGACTTGCAGAGGTTGAGGAAATATCTCCAACATGACTTGCAGAGGTTGGTGATTTCTTCCTCCTATTCTTCCTCTTTCTATTTCATTTAGACTTTCGGTTACTAGTAGCTATACTTTCACTAGGGAAGGCAGAAGGAGGAGGAGAAGAAGACTTTGCTGACAAAGGAACAACAACATGATTCCCATGACATAAGGTTCTTAACTGAGAAGTGTCAATAGCATTAGGGACATTTGGAATGGTACCCAACCAAACCGCTAATCCCACATTCAACCTAGGAATGTACAAAGTGGCCATCATAGGGACACCAACGTTTCAGAAAAAATGAAAAGCATAAGAATCACCTTTTGAAGGGGTTCCTTGGTGGGTATCATCGGGAACTTTATCCATGAAGATATTATGCACAATTTCTCCCCTTGTGGGTCATTTAAGTTCGTAAAATCCTCACACACTGACTCTGGTGAACCAATGTTATAAAAAATAATGCATATAAACAGGAAGCTCCACATTTCTAAGAGGAAAACTGAAAAGTCCTAATGACCAAAAGAGTGGGCGATCTACCACCTGAGGTCATAGACCCAAATAAATGACTCACTAACTCACTATGGAAAAGTAGGGATCACAAAGCACACACTAAAATTTCCTAAAGGGAAACCAAGCAGACGACTAACTAGTGGGAAGGATAGTTATGCCAATTGACACTAGAGAAACTAACCGGTGCAAGTGCAACTCGAAAACGGAAGCACCCTCCGGGTATACTCTACGAAGCTTGATCTGACGTCTTCACTAGGTATTGGGTATACCCCCACAATCACATGTGTAAGTCCATAAAATATGGGAAACTAGGTTTCCATCTCGCAGTCAGTCACTAGGAGGGTACAGTCGACAGTCAGGCAGACCGTAATGAGCAGAATAACAATTCTGAATCCTTTCAAGGGTATCGAAAGAAAATGGTCTGGAAGACAATTGAGGATATCAAATGGATTCACATTCCACGAAGCTCCATAGGTAAATGCGATCGGTATTGTTCCCGATAAAGACCCTCAATATACAATACCAACTACGTTCATTCCATCTTTGGAAGGGTTATCTCCGCTATCTTTCCTGATGCGACCTCATTTTTATCCCCTGTATTAGAGTGGGGGGTCCCATATAACTCTTACGACATTAGACCTAAAGCACTCCCTAACTCAACTCCAATGTTTGTTTTAAAGTGGCTTTGAAGAGTTTCCTCTTCACACCTAATTCAAGGCCCTAAAACCCTAAACTAGTTTGTGAACCCTATAAACATAAACGTCTAATGTATTTTAGATTAGGCGGTAGTGCAAATGATGTAGTTAAGACTCTTGAAAAAAATGAAACTTATAAGAACACTAGAAAAGAAGGATTATCTTTCTTATTTTTATTTTGAAATGCTTTCAAGATGAGAAGAAAAAACAACACTATGCTAATTTATTTTTCTTTTTCAAATAACAATGCAAAGAAAAAGAAAATAAAGAAAGAGACCTAAAAAAATAGGTTTTTTTTTTATATATATATTTTCTTCCAATCAAAGAAGAACTAACAAAATATGCTAAAAGAAACTAATGAATGCACGATGCAACTCATTTTTGTTAAAATTCAAGCTAAAAATAAGCTAAAAATGCTAGGAAACACAAGAAGACTAAGGAAACAAGTAAACTAGAACTTATACCCAAGCTATGGCCACAAACAGAGACTCTTTACTAAAAAAGACTTTCATGAAACAAAGATGCAGGTTGTTGCATCAACAGCCTGTGTATGTACACAAATTGTTTACTGTGCAAAGCATGTATGTACGCGACTGACCCAAAATAGGGCATGTACACCTCTAAGTCTTTTCACAAAAAAAAATACAAGGTAGAATTACAGGGAAGGGACAACTAGTATGCACCTTGAAGGTGACCAGAACCCCTTGACAGTCTCAACAAAATTGATTGAAACTAAAAAGGAAAAAAAAACAATCAATCAACCCAAAACCCCCTAAAAACCCATAGAGAGATCTCCAGTATGGTCACCAGTTCTGTTAGTAGGAAAATCCCCCCTTTAACTAGACCAAAGTTTAAGATGTAGACAGAGCGAATGACCGTCTAAAATTCAATCTATTTTCTACTCTACCCCAAACATACCAAAACAAATGAAAAGAAAACAATAAGCGAGAAGATCGATAACTGTACCTTTTATCCCACGTCTGGCGATGATCTCCTCAATATCTATAGTTTCAACGACTTCACGTCTCCTCCCAAGGCTGTCCTGCATCCAAAACTAGGCAAACAAGGACTACAAGCATGTTACTTCTATTCATGAGTTAGGGTTAGATATAAAATGCTACATATAAATCAAATAAAATACACAAAACATCATCATTTGGGACATGGAAAAGAGATTCTTTTATTCATCAAACAAAGACTAAAACTTACAATCTGTGTCGGTCACCGTTCCATGAACCTGGTTTGGGATCCTCTTTACAATGGTCCAAGTGCACCTTAAATATGCCTCTTCTCTCAATATTTTGATCACCTCAAGGGAAGGGAAGGGATTGAATGGAAAGAGAAGGGGTTGAAGAGGGAATGTTGAGGAAATATATCACAAAAGGTAGCAAAAGATTGGGCAAGGAGGGGAAGTGAAATTGGGAAGAGTTTCATTGTTCTTATGCTTGGATGTGAAATGAGACACCAACACCTCCTTTTATATGACAAAATGATGGTTATTCGGTTGTGTGATGAGCTATTGTGGGTGAATTGTTTGGGAAACCTCCAATAGCCCATGAATTTCACTGAATTCCTTACAACTTTTTAATTTTTGCAACTTTTGCAAGCATACGTGGGTCGTTTAGTGTGCAACAAGCGTATGTATGTGAGTTGTAGTGGTGAAACAAGCATATGTACATGGGTTGTAATGGTGCAGGGTGTGTACATGCTCTAAAAATGGTTTTTTAAGAAGAGCTCCTCAGCAGTTCTTTGGAAAAATATGAAACTAAGAGGGCCAATGCCATGTATGCATGGATAGGGAATTTTAGGGATATAACATCGTTGTTGTCCGGGTCTCCTTGTTTTTGGCTCCTTTCTCTTTATATCATTGCACGGTGATGTCTGTGGTGTTATGTCCTCTGGGCCCTTCCCTTTGTCTTGGTCATCTCCATCTCTTCATCCTCATCGACCTCATATATTTTTAGGTTTTGTGTCTCTAATGGTCATGTCTATGTTGGTGAAATCTTCCAGTCATTGTCCCAATCAACCATAATGTTTCCCATCTCCTCTTCCATCAATTTGTATTTTGTTGGTAGCCACTATTGATCTGGGTCCTTTTTTGCTTGAATGTACATGTGGTGATGCCCTTCCTTAAAACAAACCACTTCCTTGTATGCCTCAACCAATTCTGGTGGTATCCACAATGTCATATCTATGTTGTTCCTGATAGTTTCCTTGTAAATATAGAATGTGACATTACTATCCATTAGGCGCACCTTATGTTTAGTATACCAAAGGTTCTGATAGCACACAACTAAAGAAGGATTCTCCTGGACTCCTAAAAACTATATTTCATTTGGCTCCCTCCAAGACAATAGTGTTATTAGGATCAATAACCAAGAGTAGTGGAATTATTTCCCCTTATCCTGCGCTTCCTCGGAGTCAATCAAAAATTGATTTAACAAAAATGTTTCCCAGTTCATCTGGACACCCTTGACACACCATTCTGCTACCGCTATGATCGTTGCTGGAACTTGATATTTTCTACACTTCCTTAATATGTTACAGGCTAAGGATTGCATCACAAACCTTACCGTCGGATCGCAAATGGTAGTGACATCCCAACCACACTTTCCACGTAATGTATGGAATTTTTCTTTAATTTTCTCAGTGGGATATTTCTCATTCTTCTTGTCGAAAAGAAATGATGTAGTCTCCTTCCCCCGCGACGAAAGATTGGTAATGTGCACTATTAAATCAATATCAATGGACAATAGCCTGTCAAGCCACATGTGTCCTTTGTGTACACAACTTAGCAACATTTTTACACACATGTTAATCCCCTGGATTCGTCCAAAATGTGGTATATCGAACATGTTTATAAGACCTAATTTCTACAACCCCCTATCCCACACCTATGGCTCGATGGCTATCATATGAGTCTCGGAGCTAATAGAATTTATCAAAAACTTGGTGGGTAATAGCTATGGAAACTTCTTTTCATCAGTGATATCATGGTCTACATACTTCAGCACTGGTATCAACCCTAACACATCCCCTTCCACAAGGACTCTCTCTGGAATTGGTGGCTCCACTAGAGGGTACTTGACATCCTTCTATAAGTTAACATTCTTCATATATGGATTTCTTGGTGGGATATAATCCATGGGTAATATTTCTATTGAGGACGAAGCCTCCTATGTTTCCTCAACTACCGACAACATTGTTGGTTAACCACGTGGTTTCTTCGGTACTGACATTGATGCTCCTGCTTCTTTTGGTGGTGCCATATTCTTCTGTGAATGGTGCTCTGTAAATTTGTTCTGAACTTCGAATTTATATTTGTAACTTTGGCTCTAAAACTCGGCTCTGTATGAAAACTATAAGTGACAATAATATTCCCTAGTTGGCCCTTTGTATGCTTTCATACCACATTTCTAGTTGTATCTTCCCTTCACGACTAAACTTCCCATCTAATCCTCTAGTGGTTGGAATTCATTTCCCGCTTTAATGTTCCATTACTTCATATCTTCGGAGAATTCTCCATTCAAATATGTAATTTGTCACAATATTCTACATTTAATGTTACATGGTGCCACTACTTTGCCATCATGGTATATCTTTACTGCACATCCTGTCATGGACTGTATTAATTACTCTTAGCTATAATCTACACAATTACTTATTTCTATGTGTCCTTCTTCCTTCATCTTTCTCTTCTGTGACATTTTCCTACTTTTCCTCTTTACCTACTAACCTTAACTTCTTGGACTTCTCAGTTTTTGACTTCTTTCCTTAACCTTTTTTTTTTTTTTTTCTTTCGAATTTTACTTGATTTTTCTTTCTTTTTCATTCTTTTCTTCAAATAGTACAATATGATAAAAGTTAACCTACATAGCTCCCCTAGTTCATAGAAGGATTACCATCCCTATATAGTTTCATTCGAATCCCATTCACTAGTCCTTCCACGACCTGTCCATCCAACTATTCTAACTAAACAACATCTATGTACGTAACATATATGATCACGTATGTCCCTAGCCAGTGTGTCCTGAACTTTCCTGGGTGTTGCAGGAACTGATTGTCATAGAGAACTATTAGATCTTCTATATAGAAATTATTCTTCTTGATGTGTCTATCATTCCATGCCATTTCACGTGCCTTTTTTACTTGCTGATGGAATCCTGCAATAAATCGATCTTCCTCTAACACTAGTAACTGTGATAAAATTTCTTCCACTGTGTCAGAATCTATAAGTCATGCCATCACAACAATGTGCAAAATTCATACAAGAAACTCCATGGGAATTATTACTTCTTGTCCATATGTTAATCTAAAAGGTGTCTATCCTGTCAACTTCTTGCATGTAATTCTATAAGACTAAAGCACTGTAGGGATCCTTAAATCCTAGGCATCTCGTCTTATGTTGCACACCTTGGTCAATGCATTCTCTAATATCTTATTGAAGGCGACTGCAATTCCATTCACTTGCGAGTGATATGGAGTGCTATTTCTATGTTGTATTTGGAACTCTTGTGTCAATGCTGCAAATGTCTTATTCAAAAAGTGATTCCCTTAATCGCTCATAAGTATTTTAGGAGACCCAAACCTTGTAACTATGTTCTCAAATAAGAACCATGCAACTGTCTCCGCGCTGCAATCTATAACTAGTTCTGCCTCTGCCCGTCTAGTTAATTAGTTTGTCGCGGTAATTATGTACCTGGTTCATGTTCTCCTCGTTGGTGGATTAATCGGTCTAACAAAATCCACTACTCATTTGTCAAACGCATATAGTGTGAATTGCAGGTTCAAAGGAATCTCATCCCTTCATGACGGTATTCCTACTCTCTGGAAAATGTCGCAACTTTGACAATACTCCTTAGCATCCTTGTGGAGGGTAGGCCACCATAGCCCTGTGCAGAAGATGTTCTGCACTATCGCATTTCCTGCATAATGTTCTCATGAAATTACATCATGTTCATATGCTAGGATCATTGGCCTTTCATGTTATAGCACACCCCATCGCCGTATTCCATCTATGCCTAACTTATATAAGTTTCTTGCGATCTGCTGATAATCTATTGCTTTAACCACTAGTTGATTCTTTTGTGCTATTGTCATGTCATATGGAGCCACTCATGTGCATAAAAATTGAAAAATTTATGCAAAGTGGTCATCTACCATTGAACTAATAATAACTATGCATCTGGTAATCTATCATCTAGGTTCCATGTGTCTTCTCCTATCAGTATCTGTGAAAAATGGTATGGTCTTGCATTCATTTTCCTTGGATTCAACACAACTTTGAAATCATACTCCTAGAACAATAATAAAAGTCTACAGATTCTCCCCCCTAACATTGGCTTGTTCACTAGATATCTAAATGCAGAGTGGTATTATAAATATTGAAATGGGATCCCAAAAAGTAGTGTATGAACTTCTGCAAGGAATAAACCATTTCCAAGCCTTCCCTCTTTGTCGTCGTGTAATTATTTTCATTGGTTGACAACTTCCTACTAGCAAACAAAATTGGATGGTGTATATCTCCCTCTCCTGGCTAGGATAACACAGTGCCTAGTGCTATCGACAATGTTTCTACATGAACATGCAAATCTTTCTTCCAATATGGGAACACCAGAATGGACACAATTACTAGCTTCTGTTTCAATACGTCCGGACCTTTCTGATAGTCTTCACTCCACTAGAACATAACTTCTTTCTTCAATGAATTCTCCATCAGAGCTATAATCTATGCATAACCTTTAATAAATTTCTTGTAATATCTAGTATGACCCAACTTTGTTCTCAACTATATCATTGGTTTAGGCAGTGGAAAATTAACAATTACTGCTATCTTGGAAGGATCAACTAACAAATTTGTCTTGCATACTGCATGACTTAAAAATATCCCAAACGGTATGTAGAAAATACATTTCTTCAAATTTAATGAAATATGATATTGTCTACATATATCAAGCATCAACCTTAGATTTTCTATGTGATCATTTAATAGGATCAATACAGTCCAATCATCTAATTACACTTCAGGAAACTTATGAATAAACTCCTTAAAGGTTTTGAAAATTACTCTAGAAAATACAACATGTGCATTCTTTAAGCCAAATGACATCACTGTGTACAGGTAGATTCCCCATTCTGTCATAAACATCATCTTATGTCTGCCTTCTAGCACAATATTTATCTGATGGTATACTGAAAAAAAATCCATTAGTGAACTAGTAGGCCTCATGCCCTCCTACTTTTTCTAATACTTCATCTTTAAAGGGGGTAGGAAATGGGTCATGAATATAGGCATCATTCAAATTCCTTAGGTCCACACAAATTATAATTCCCCCTATTTTCTTATCTTGAACCACTATTGGACTTATCAATTCAGACTCTCAGACAGATTCATTTACACTAGCTCCTATCATTATTGAAAGATCTGCTTTAAATTTTTCCTTGTACTTTGTATTGAATCTGTAAGGTATCTATATTATTTTCTTAGCATATGGTTTTAAAAGGATCTTCAGCTTGTCCAATTCTCTATCTATTCCCTTCATCTCTGAAAAGGTTGTCGAAAAGAGATCTTGATACTCGTGCAAGAGGTCTGTAATATTTTCTACAGTCTCATCATTCTAGTAATCATCAATGTTTACAAATATTAGTTTCTTCTTTGTGTCAATGTTCACTTTGCACACTCTTAAGGGATTCACATATGCATTGGATTCAAGTGTTTACTCTACTACATCATGCTCCTCTTCAATCTCTGGAACCTGTACATTTCTTAAGTCTTCTTCTTCTTGATTTTCCTTAGTAACATAATAACATTTTAATAGTTCATGAACTATCATAGACTCTATGTGTGTATTACATGTAGGTACTACTTCTACTTAACCTAATTCCCTAAAAAAAATTCCTCAAGTGACTTGTAGAGATGCATTTACTAAAGGTGACTCAACTTCAAAATTAAATGTTACCTTAAAGTTTCAGGTGAGCTCTTCGTAGTCCACTGTCCCTCTGCACATTTTTATCTCTAAATACCAATTCCTGAGAAATGTCTCCAGCGTATGTATGAACCTGTGCGTCCATTCTTGTTTCGGAACATGCCTCCAAGTTATAATTCATCACACAACATGATCCTTCAGATCACTCATCCTCATATACTTGTGCATGGATTCTTCTGATCTGAACCTGATCCATATCATCCTTTTACAATGTTTCCAATCCTCTATTCCTTCCTTGTGGGTTTCCCACCATCTGATTGGAGTTTCTCTCAGTGCAACATCTAATGCTAATGGTCTTTGTGGTTCGAGTATATGAAACTCAAATTCATTGATAAAATAACTTACCTCAGTTATCCCTCAAACTTTGGCTTATAATACCTATGTTCCGATCTAGCACAAAGAGAAGTAATGCGAGCACAACTTCTGGTCGACACTTCATGCCACCGGTACTGTCAATATTCAAGTCCTTCCTTTGAGTCTAATGCACAAGATCTTATGCTTCTCCAAATAAGTGCACCATCTATAGTGGGATTTATGTAGTTATCCATGTGTGCTCTCATATTATATAAGTTATCAATTTCATTTCTTGCAGGCTCCACATATCTTCTTGCCTCCATAGGGTCTAATGGCATAGTGACCTTTAAGTATCCTTAAAAAATCATCTCCCTTTTCTTCAATTTAATGATCGTCTGATTGTTGAAGTCCCAATCTAGTCCAAAGAACACTGGGTACAGTTAACTGTTATCCACAATCTTAATCACCTCAATGTCAGATACATTATTCACTCTACCTATATTAAGAGGTACTCCTAGAAATCTCTTGATCGGTATTATCTTATGTTGGTTTTCCAACCTCATCTAAACAGTTGAAAAAACTATCTTTGGTTTCCCCATCATCTCCCACGTCTGTCTTGGAAGAATATTGAGATTTGAACCTAAATCTAAGATGACATTGGCCATGTCATATTCTCTTATCTGCGCACTTGATATGAACTCTATGTTTGTCCTCTTCTTGCGCAATACTCGATTCACTGCTTTCTATGTCATAGGTATTTCTCTATCTTGTGTACATATATCAATCATCCTGCGCAATGCAGTCCATGTTGCCTCATTCTGCATCATCTCTAAACATATTTTTAGAAATTCTTTCAAAGCATTTACCCTTTTGACTGGCCATTCTGGAATAGTGCAACCATAAACTGACGACATATCATACACTAGTGGTGTATTTGATGTTAATCATATCTAGTCCAGTCCTAGTATCTCCTTCCTTGTTTGATGATAGATTTTTTTTATTTCCGCAAATTGAATGCTCACATGGGATTGAATGCTTTACTTATCCATTTTTCAACTCCATTTTCCTTCTCTGTCACATCTGATCTGATTCTCGTTTCACCATGCATAACAATTGCTACTCTAAGTTGATAGTCATGTTCCTCAGTGGCTATCATTTGCAGGTTCTGGTTCTGATTCTAATGTTGGTTCTGGTTCCCTCTCACCTTCCATTTTTCTATCAATTGAGGACAATATTATATCACATGATGAAATGCTTTGCAATACGTGCACGTCATGCAAGTATTCAGGCAATCTCTCATGAAATTTCCTGGTTGATTGCAGTTATAACAAATTATCGGTCTTCTGCCTCTTCGCCTAAATCCTCCATGTCCTCATCCTCTACCAAATCCTCCACATCCACCCTGATTAACTCCTCTAAGAATTTTTTACTATGGAACTCCTCCTGCTATGAAATTTTCTTCTTAAATTATGTATGCATATGAAGTGCGATCTCTCATTAAGTCAAATACAAGATAATATTTTTCATTGTGTCTTATAGATTTGCAAAAATTACAGAATAAATTTCTTAGTGTACCCTGATATTTATGAAGTAAGGGACAAGCAGTTAGATGATGTCCCCATTTCTTACATATGTCACAATACCCTAATCCTCCCAATGGGTTTGGTTCTCTTGTGGCCATATACTACACGAATGTTGGAAATTCTTCCTTTCGATGGCCTTTTGTCTTACATGTTATACGCCAAACGTGTTCGAGATTTTCCTTTTCCTTCATTATCTATGATAATTGAATTCTCAGCATAGCCAACTGTGATTGTACTTGTTCCATACACATGCCATCTCCTACAAGATATGCTTCCAATTTATTCACAATTTCCAACGCTTTTGACTGTGACTTGACCCTCTATTGTGTTAAAAAACAACGAATGTGCAACAATAGACCTGCAATAAAACATTCTCAATGTTTCTCATATGGAATCTAAAAGGTTAATCAACCCATCACATCCTTAAATCTATGTTCGTAATCTCACACTGTCTCATTTTTCACTTTTTTTAATCTCTTTCATTTCTATAATCTATTGTGTGTCAGAATTCGACTTCTGAAATTCATTCAACAATTCTTGCCCAATATATGCCAAATTTCTTGACTATCCTACTGGTGTAGTTGTTTGATACTTCATATACCATAAAAACACATGACCCCTGAACATCGTGGCCAACTGTAAGATCCTTTTTTCCTCATCCTGGACATTCTTCACATTCCATATTGTGTCCTATAAAAACAAGTGTTTCTCAGGGTCCTTCGACCCGACTCACTGAAACTGAGGCATTATTAGTGAATGATATATCCCTTCCATTGTACTCGGTGTTGTACTTACCCTTGGTGATGCTGAATGACTTTGGTTTGTTGCACTACTTCCATTATTTTGACTATTTCTTTGACTTCTTATTGGCAACCCTACATGTTTTTGCTATTTGAATGATAAATGACACTTTATGTAGAAGCCTTCACCTCATATTATCATTTGGGATGATTATTGGGTTATAAAAGATGTTTGATAACTCTTTAAAAAAATTGTGTTTTCATGCTTGATTCATGATTAAAAGCATGAATCAAGCATGAAAAATTAGTTTCGTATTATATCCCTATTCAAAGCATTCTTTTAAAGGGTCATTGTTCTTGCATCTACTCTATATTTAATACTTGAATGATTTTCCTTTGAGTGTGTTGAATATTGATATGATACCTTAGTTGATTCACATTTGAATTATAAACATGTTTATTTGAACCCTTTGCAAATCAACTATAGTCATTGCTAGACATGGGAAATAATGCACAGGTATCATATTTTGTACTTGATATTTTGCTAGCAGAGTGAATTGATAAGTTTATCATTATGAGTTGAGGGTTTTTTCATGCCCTGTATGCGGCGTTTTCATTACCAGGAGTGCCCAAACTTCATGACCAAAACCTTGATGTTTATACCATGATTGCGTAGGGGTTTTTCTTGGTTTCTTTCCATTTTATTCGCTCAAATTTGTTTCTCCTACTCCTACCATCGAAACCCAAATCTATCTTGATTCACCCCCGTTCCAGTCCAGTCATAGCTTTAATGGCTCTTGTTGTCCGAATAGAGCCGAACGAATCTCAAGCATTGTTGTCTCATGATTATGCAGTCAAGTATTTGAAAGGTCGGGGCTGGGATACTTTCATCAAGAGGTTCGAAGGGTATGACCTTCGCGTGGCCAAGGAATTCGTAGAAAAAATTGATGGGTATAGGGAGAAAGTTGGAGATATTCAGTTGAAGGTGACTGAGGAGTTCATGAGCGAGGCCATCGGGCTTCCATCCACTGGTCAGAAGTGGTTCAAGAACTCGAAAATCGAAGAAGTGCCCATGAGCCTCTTCATGACCTCATGAAAGATCTATTGCTGTGAAAAAGGTATTCTTGTTTCTTTTCTTAAGGTTAGATGGCATGGTCTCCTGTCAGTCCTTAAACAGTTTGTGACCTGTGAGGGTTGTTATGGTCTAGTTTTTCTCTATCATCTATGATTGCTTATGCACTTCATAGGTTTTCATTTGAATGTGCCTTTCTATTTGCTCAGAAGCCTATACAAGATGTCTAAGAGGTATAAAAAACAGAGCCTCGAATCTAGTTTGTTTCACCACGACTTAATCCATATTTTGGTAACACACCATTTGAAAACCATAGGTGACTGTTGGGATGGATTTTTAGTGAGAAATGGTTTTGTTTCTACTGTCATCCCTAATTTGGATGAATTGTTGGTAAAACAACACTTTGACAATCCAAATAATAATCTAGCCACAAAACCCATGAACGAAGTAATGCCCAGTCAATTCCCACATGAGGAACATGTGGTAGAGTGTGAGTGGAGTGAACCTCCTATGAATAATTTGGATAATGACCATAATGCCAATATGAAACCTTATGTCGACAAGTCTCACAAGCAGTCAAAATAGAAGCACGCAATGTTAGGGTTTCGAAATAAGAGAGTTGGTCGGCTCATTTCGAGAAGTTTAAGGAATCGATCTAGGCCTCATTTGTGCTCAATCGACCCGATTGAGGTCATTGAGGTCTCAGATCCCGAAATTGAAAATTTCCTCGCAGAATAAGATCTTGATTGTCATAAATCGGATCCTAATCAGCCATATGAATTTGTTTATAATCTTCCACCATGTATCAAGGATAAAGGTGAGTTCACTGGTATTAGGCTTGGTCCAGGGAACGTAACATGTAGTATTGATGCAGACAGTCTTGACTCTACGCTCCATCAACAAAACGTCTCTCCTGCACATTGTGAAGTCTGCCTGTGTTGGATTGAACGATACTATATTGATATTCCTGTTCTCCAAGCTCAAATTAAAATGCTCACAAATCACAATGAATTACTCATAAAGGAAAATCATGATTTCAAAGAAAACGAACAGAGACAAGCTAAACGTCTTAAGAAGACATACAACATTGTGATAAAGAATGTAGACAATGTGAATGTCATAATCAATTCCAAGCTATGTTAATGCATGTTTAGTCATTGGTTTAAATAGTAAAATGGTTTTTTTCCCCTAATTAAAGTCATGTTATTTTTTGAATCAAATCGGTTAAAATTAGATTTCATTTACCAATATAAGACTGGCTACATAATCTCTCGATTCTGTAGGCAAGTCATTTTTATATAAAATTTAGTAATTAGTTGTTAATAAATTTTCTAACTTGTTCCTATTTCGTTTTCAGGGCATGATGTATCTTGATGTTGATTTTATGAGGTGGAACATGTTATATTTAGATAATTAAGTATCTCTTTTCTATTTATTTTGTAAATAAGAAAAAAATACTTTTATTAATTTTGAAGATACAATTTGATTATGAGTGGTTGTAGGCCCTACATTTTTGTAATGTTGTGATCTCATGGATCTGATCCTATCCTAAGAGATAGGAAGATGAGATTCAAAAAGACTCTTTAAATACTCTGTATTTTGTAAATGAAAGGAATCTTGGCCTGGAACCAATGATGGACAAACGACTTTCAAGACTTAATGGAACAACGTACAACATTTTGGCTTTAGTCCTTTGTGAATGGTGTTTCATTAATGTTTTGTTTTATTTAATCTTGGTATATTAATATGTCATGTAGCTTTAAACTCATTGATATGTTATATTTCAGGATATTCATGTTATAAATATCGTTCATGATTTACTGTTCCAGATATTGACACTGTGATCATCTTTTCAGTTTGAATATCATGATTTCTCTTTGATGTTTAGTTGAACAATGAAATGAATGTATTACACATAGATTTCTCTGAACGTAATCATTTGTGATCATAAGATCACAGAATCAATATGTGTTCCCTTTTTCATTCATAAATCATGGCTGCCAATACATTATGTGAATTTATTCAAAACAATTTCAGTATAAGTCTATTGTAGATCTATCTCGTAGGCATGGCAGCTGGATGTTCTTGATTCATACAGAGGCATGGACACATTTAACGAGCTAATATCTAGTTAGATTTTGTGTTTCTAATTTCTGTCATTTTATGTTTTAGTGAAACCAAAAAGTTTAGATCAGCTTTGACTATCTGTACATCTGTGTTTCATAACTTAGTTAATTCAAGTTTTGTTAGATTTATAATTAGAAAATAAAAAAATATTCAAATGTGCTTTCTTTATCTTCTTCTGTAAAAAAATTATTTTTATATTGATTTTGTAAGTTTCTAGTAAAACTTGAAACTTGTAAATTCTTTTTATAAGCAATATTTTTATTGTTTTACTCTTCTGCTCAAATACATTTATACATATAATTATATTAGATTTTATGTATAGATTATTATTTAACATTAGTTAGTTATTCATTTTCTTTATCTTAGGATCTTATATTGGCTAATAGAGCCATTAAACCCGTCAGAACAGGTTACACCAAATGACTTGGGTTACTTGGACAACCCCAGACCAGACCTATTCTTCCAAGTTGACAGCCGATCAATTTCACACGTCAACAAATGGCACTAGAAGGAGGGCCTGATTTAAATTGATGGCATGTGGAATTCGTAAGAATCCTCCCCCACACACTCTCTCCCCTATATTAACACGTAGTCCCTATTGGACACACCTACCACACTTAGAGGGGGGGTGAATGAGTGTGGGGCTCTTTTTCCCAAAACTTCCCTCTTGCACAAAATTCATCAATTAACATTCAATATTTATTCATTACCCATTGATATCATTTATAACCAGTTAGATGTAGGCACATATCAACAACATATATCAGCAATATATCATCAACAAGTCATCATCACAATGGACACAAAGAACAC
>SNQJ01S0018346.1:6838-46972 GCA_010110895.2 Picea sitchensis | reverse complement strand
ACTTGACATCAATCAAACCAAACCATTTACATCAATGACATATGATCCAACAATCTCCCAAATAATCAAACCATTGGCATCAATGACAAACCATTGGCATCAATGACAACATGATCCAACAATTGCTCCAACAACAATGTTACTTTGGAAACATCAACTACCTCTAATGAAAATCCCGAGATTCCCATTGAACCATTGACACCAAATCCTCAAGGGACCGATGTACAAGAAATTTTTCGCCAGTCACTCATAAGGACACATAGTGCCTTCGCCCATATCAGATAGGCCTCTTAATCAACCTTTAGATTTCTCGAATATTTGAGAACAAATTGAAGGCATTGGTCTACTTTTGAACCCTTTAGGAGATAATACCATAGATCCTGCTGAAACACCTATCCTTGAAGTCAGAGGATCTGCTATTCCACCTTCCCCACCTCATTCATCTCCATCCTCTTCAAGAGGAGGATCATCTGACGAAAGCAGTTCATCGTTTGAACCATCTCAACCTTTGACACCACCAACACCCATGTAAAACCAAAACAATCATGCCAGACCTTGGCTCGATCAAGGTGTCGTGGTTGTACCTGGGCCTCAACACCCGTTATCAAAACACCTAGAGAAATGGTTGCCTAAGTTTGATCCAGATTCTAAACAATTTGTCAAGTATCACATAAAGAAGTTTATGTTGGCCATTAGACTCCTAAGTGTAGAGCATGAATATGTAGTATGCATACTTTTTCCTTATACATTTGAGGGCAATGCCTCCACATGGTATTTCTCCAAAAAGCCCCAGACCATTGTCTCTTGGGACAAATTCGAAACCTGCTTCTTAGATAAATTTGGAGATGACAAATCTCCTAAAGTCTTGGTTATGAAACTCTCCAGCCTAAAAATGAACCCTAAGGAGAAAGTAAAAGATTTTAACCAGAGATTTCTTACATTAAAGAATCGAATTCCCACAGATTCAATGCCTGCTGAGAGTCTAATTGTTGCATATTACACCAAAGCTCTACATAATAATATAACAATTTGGGTTAAAAGTTATAAAAATTCTACATTGTTGGAATCCTTCGAGGAGGCAAGCCAAATCGAGAAAGACATATTAAATTTAAAGGATAATCTCAATAGTGAAGTTGAAACCACTTCATCTTCTAAAAAGAAAGTAGAAATCCTCACTTGGCCTCCTCACACTAAAAGTCAACTAGAAACTTTAGATCTAGAAAGATTGCAAAAGGCTTTCCAAAAACTATCAAATCAAGTCGTGGACTTGAAGAGGTCAGCCGAGGAGGCATCCTCAAGAAAAGGTGGTTTTAAACCACCTTTCATAAAACCTTTCCCTCCCAATCAGCCAAACTCGACCACCAAAGGTCTTGATTTCGAAATCTTACAATACGCTTTGCAAACTATTCTTGAAGCACATGATACCTCTGTCCCTCCTAAAAGTTCTGAAGACATAGTTGAGGAAGAAGTAGTTGAAGAAGAGGACTCATATCCTAATATCTTTGGACACTTTTTTGACAGTATTTTCCAAACAAACTTTGAAACTGTCCACCGTTACAACACGAGAAGAAAAACATAGAGCAAACCATCTTCTGAAATGAGTAATAATGTGCATCCAAAACAATTGAAACAAGTTGAAATAAAACAGAGTTTAGCAGCCCCAGTTTTAGAATATGACTTGATTGAAGATCTGAAAAAACTAAGGGCTAATATTTCTATTTTCAAGCTTTTGAAATTCCCTCTATTTCTGCAGAAAATGTTGCAAAATATCTCAAAAAATAGTAAGAACAACGATCCTAGCAACGAGAAGACTGCAGAAGCTAGTTCCAAAACAACCCAAAAGATCCATACTAAAAAAACATCTATACTTCCAGATAAAGTGAATTTAGTTGAAAACATTGTATCAAATGCAGATAAAATTGTTTTAGGGACAACGACAAAACATCAACAGAATTCTGTTGTTAATGCTCGTAAAAATGTCCCACCTTTTTTGTTAACTTTCGAAATTTTTAATAGAAATGTACATAACTACATGGTCGATTCCATCACATCATCAAATGTAATGCCTTTATCTGTCTGTCAAAA
Source organism: Picea sitchensis (assembly GCA_010110895.2). Taxonomy (NCBI): domain Eukaryota; kingdom Viridiplantae; phylum Streptophyta; class Pinopsida; order Pinales; family Pinaceae; genus Picea; species Picea sitchensis. The sequence goes on along the minus strand of SNQJ01S0018346.1, from coordinate 44,887 downwards.
AATTAATGCAGAAGTTCAACCTTATGATCTCAAAATCATTCAACTTGATCGAATAAACGTCAAGGTAATAGGTGAACTTAAGAATGTCTTGGTTAGGTTATTTTCTAATCCTAAGGTTCACCAAATTATTGACATTATTGTTGTTGACATCCCTGAAGTATATGGTTTGGTTTTAAGCAGGGAGTAGTTTGAACAATTGCATGGTTATTTTTCCACAGATTGGTCTCATCTGTGGTTGCCAGAAAATGGACACCCCAATAAAATCCGGATAAATCATGAATGTTATCTCAAGAATACCATGACATATCTAAATGATGCAANTACATCTGCTAATTCATTTGAAATGTAGGGAATGAACACCTTCTTTGGTAACTTCATGACCAAAATTTTTCCTTTTACTGATTTTGGGCAACAATCAGAACTTATAACCTATACTCGGTCATCAACTTCGCCAAGTGTGTCAAACAATGTCGATGAAGCTCAAATATGGTCGTTGTACTTTGACGGATTTAAATCCAAACAAGGAGTCGGTGCATGATGTGTACTCATATATCCCTCAGGTAATAAAACTTTCATTGTCTGTCGATTAGAGTTTGAGTGAACCAATAACACCGCCAAATACAAAGCGCTTTTGCAAGGACTTAGGAAAGTTGTGGATATGGACGTAATAAATTTAATGGTATTCGGTGATTCGGAAATCATGGTCAGGAAGGTAAGGAACTCCATACATTGCTTTTCACCACATCTGAAAAGCTACCAAACTGAGGTATGGAGTTTAATGAATTTTTTTTCATGATTTAACATAAATTTCATTCCTAGACTAAGTAACTCGGCTACTTATTTATTGGATAATGTCGCTTATGTATTGTTTCCTGCAGAATTTCTTTCTCCTAATGCATCCTCGATTGAATTTTTGTTCAGGTCGTTGATCCCAGATAACATCACCAATAGGAGAGTGTTTTACGATGATCAAAAAATCATCAACTTCTTTCATATGGAAGACACCTCCCAAGGTGTGGTTATTGACGAAGGAACTCACGATGAAAACCTTCACAACTTCACGGTAATATCAGATCCTAGATCTCTAAATTCAACGTCCAATATGGTGAATTCTATCCCCAAATCTATTGTAAGACTAGAATTTTTTTATGACTTGCATGATAAATTTATAGGGTCAGTTAATTGTAAAACGAACAATTCTTCCTTGACTTATGGAATGGTAAATTTAGGGACTAAAGATAATCCTCAAAACATCAATTTGGGAACGAGATGCTCCGAGCAAGAACAATCATCCTTCATAAAATTATTTAAAGAATTCAAAGACGTTTTTTCTTTGACATATGATGACTTGAAAACATTTGATCCTAATATAATACAACATGTCATTCCCATGAAACCACAAACTTAACCATTCCAACAAAAAATAAGAAAGATGCACCCCAAATTAGAACCCACATTCAAGAAAGAACTGAATAAACTACTAAATGAAAAGATAATTTTCTCGGTGAGACACACACAATGGGTCTCTAATCTAGTTCCTGTAAGGAAGCAAAGAGGTGAAATTCGACTTTGTGTTGACTTTCGTAACTTGAACCGAGTGTCTGAGAAAGACAACTATCCCATTCCTCCGATGGAACAAATCCTTCAACATATATCTGGTTCAGAAAGACTATCTCTGCTAGATGGTTTTTCAGGATATAACCAGGTCCTCATGTCACCCCCAGATCAGCTCAAGACCACTTTTTGTACCCCATGGGGGACTTATGCCTACAGGAAGATCCCTTTTGGACTTATAAATGTTGGAGCGAATTTACAAAGAGAAATGGACATTGCTTTCGATGGTATCATAAATAATTCAGTAGTGGTCTATCTTGATGACGTTACTGTTTATTCTAAAAACAAGAAAGATCACTTGTCTCACCTTAGGGTTGTCCTAGAATGATGTCGGAAGTACGACATATCTCTCAACCCTAAGAAATCGGTCTTTTCGATAGAACAAGGAAAACTACTCGGGTTCATAGTATCCAATGACAAAATGATCATCGATCCCAAAAGAACCCAAGCCATTGCCAAACTTTCCCCTCCTTCCTCCAAAAAATCCATGCAATCATTTTTAGGCCAGATTAATTTCGTCAGAAGATTTGTCCCAAATTTATAAGAAATGGTAAGACCCTTACAAAATTTAATTAAAAAGGACATTCAGTATCGCTGGGGACCCCAAGAAAGTCAATATTTTTATTCCATCAAAAAGGAAATAATAAAATCTCCTTCCTTTATGAGTCCTGATTTCTCTCGATATTTCACGCTTTACACCTTCGCATCCGACCGATCTTATGCCGCTGTGTTAACAAAAAAAAATGATGAAATCAATGAAATACCCATTGCCTTCATGAGCTCATATTTTAAAGGAGTTGAACTGAATTACCCAGCCATAGATCAACAGGCGTATGTTGTTTTTAAAGAAATGAAACACTTCCAGTCATATCTGCTAAAATCCAGAACTAAAGTCATTGTCACTTACCCTGCTGTGAGAAACTTGTTAGTACAAAAGGAACTAGGGGAAAAATGGGAAAACTAGATGACATTGTTACAAGAGTAAGAACTAGAAATAAATCTCACACAAATTGTTAGAGATCAAGGCCTATGTAAACTAGTGGCTGATACATTTGAAAAATAGGAAAACAAAATTAACATCTCGACTTAAAATCAACACAATGAGAAACAAATAAACTGTACACAAGTTGTTTCTAATTCTTTGTATGATGATATTAAATTTTATTTGACACATGGATATACTCCTCCCCATCTTGATCCTAGGAATAGAAGAGCACTCAGGTTAAAATCTGCATATTTCCAGTTCATAAATGATGTATTATTTCGAAAGAATTTTGACGGTGTTCTTATGTGTTGTCTAGAAAAAGATGAAATAGGGAAAGTGCTATATGAAATTCATGTAGGTGAAGTTGGTGGAAAATTTGTTGGAGACACCACTGCCCACAAAGTATTATGTGTTGGGTACTATTAGACCACGTTGTTTAAATATGCCCACACCCTATGTCGCAAATGTATAATCTGCCAAAAGGTTGTTGGATGGGTGAAAAAGGAAGCATTCCCTTTACATCCCATTACTATAGATTCACCTTTTTACCAGTGAGGTATTAACATCATAGGACAAATCAATCCTTCTTCATCACAACAACACAAGTATATTATTACAAAAATGGATTATTTTACCAGATGGTCCAAGGTTGCACCTTGGAAAGTGGTAAACACAAATCAGGTAGTATCTTTCCTTAATTCGAATATCATTACTAGATTCGACATTCCCGAATGTTTAGTCTTCGATAATGCATCTTATTTCTCATCCCTGTATATGAACGTGTTCTCTTTATAAAAATGGATCAAATTAAAATATTCTACCAGCTACGACCCCTAAGGAAATGGTCTAGTAGAATCAACAAACAAAAAATTAATCAAGATCATCAAGAGGACAGTTTCTGAAAACCATAAGAACTGGCACAATGCACTATTTAATGCAATTTGGGATGATAGAGTGACACCCAAAACCTCTATTGGCAATTCTCCTTTATTCCTCGTTTACGAGAGGGAAGCAATCCTGCCTCCTCATGTTTTACTCCCATCTCTGCAATTATCGCAAAAAGTTCAGGAAGAGGTTTGTCCTCCTCTCGAAAATCAAATCAATGCTTTATTAAAGCTGGAGGAAGTAAGAGCACAAGCGAAGAAAAAGTTGGATCAACATCAACAGATTGTAAAAAGATGGTTTGATTCAAACTCTTCTTCTGACAAAAACTTCGAGGTAGGAGACCTGGTTCTCAAATGGGATAAACCCTGTGAGGTAAAAGAGGAACACACCAAATTCCAGAATTTGTGGTTGGGACCATTTGTAATCTCTAAAAAACTAGGTCCCAGCTCTTTCTGTCTACAACATTTGGAGGGACGTCTAGACACTTTTCCAATGAGTGGCCAAGCTCTCAAGAGGTATTTTTCCTGATGATTCCAGATCCACCTTTGTACATATTTTCTTTCTAAATTTTGTTTTTGTTTTTTATTTTGGTTCCTTTCATTTTGCTTGTTTTTTTACTGCTTTCTGAATAAATTTATGTTTGTGCCACCATTTAGTTCATGAAAGGAAACCAGAATGCCTCATCATAAAGAAACAATCAAGGTCATTTCAAAGTATCAATGTTGTAAATTGTTGAAACTCAGACTAGCAAAAGAAACTTCCTATTCGGAATAATCTTCCTGACTTCACTTTATAATCATGACAATACATGATTATCATTAAAACTATTTATGTTGTACCTGTTTTCAAAACAAAACAACTCAAGTAAGCCTTCATGTCTTCTAAAATTTATTCTTATCAAAAAACTAAATCAGATCATGATGAAGGTCATCAAGCGAAAAATTAAGTTGGAAAATACCAAATGTTTCAGAATCTGAAATTTTCAGCATCACCGCTCTCTTTTGAAGATCATAAAATTCATATCAAATAGTAAATAACTTCTAGAGAGTTGTGGGAAGTGTTTGTAAACCTACCAAGATACTGAAAAGGTCTGCAGGAAGCGGGAAAATGCATGCATGGGGCCAAGACAACCTCGTCGGGGTACTGAATAGGCCTGCTGGCAGCGAAGCAATGTCGGGTTCAAGAAAATTATCAGGTATAAATTTTGATATTTATCGTAGAATGTCCTCCATCTTGAATTGATCATTCTTGGACAGGATAGAGGCATCAGAGTGGGTTAATTGACATCCCTGTCGAGGCTATGGATGCCTGCTGGTAGCAGCGGCCTTGTCAACAGTATGAGAGTCATTGACTTAAATATCATCTCTCTCGTAATTAAAACTTGTCACCAAATTGCATTTGAATAGAAAGACATCTGAAACTAGACTGTGTGATGTTTTTGAGTTTGATTGGGATACTTTACTTAATATCGACTATTCTTTAAATTTTTAACCATTCTGATTTGTCCTAACATGAATTCTCTGGTGATGCAAAGATAATTGCTTCGCCCAGTAACTTGCCACTATTGGAATCCCTACATGTTTTCTCTATTTGAATGATAAACGACACTTTCTGTAGTTGCCTTCACCTCATATTATCATTTGGGATGATTACTGGGTTATAAAAGATGTTTGATAACTCTTTAAAAAAATTGTGTTTTCATGCTTGATTCATGACTGAAAGCATGAATCAAGCATGAAAACTTAGTTTTGTATTATATCCCTATTCAAAGAATTCTTTTAAAGGGTCATTGTGCTTACATCTACTCTATATTTAATACTTTAACGATTTTCCTTTGAGTGTGTTGAATATTTATATGATACCTTAGTTGATTCACATTTGAATTGTAATTATGTTTATTTGAACCCTTTGCAAATCAACTATAGTCATTGTTCGACATGGGAATTAATGCACAAGTATCGTATCCTGTACTTGATCTTTTGCTGGCAGAGTGAATTGATAAGTTTATCATTATGATTTGAGGGTTTTTGTCATGCCCCATATGCGAGGTTTTCATTACCAGGAGCACGTAAACTTCATGACAAAAACCTTGATGTTTATACCATGATTGCGCAGGGGTTTTGCTTGGTTTCTTTCCATTTTATTTTCTCATATTTGTTTCTCCTACTCCTACCATCGAAACCCAAATCTATCTTGAGTCGCCACCGTTGCAGTCTAGTCATAGCTTTAATGGACCCTGTTGTCTGAATAGAGTCGAATGGATCTCAAGCATTGTTGTCTCATGGTGATGTAGTCGAGGATTTGAAAGGCCGGGGTTGGGATACTTTCATCAAGAGGTTCGAAGGGTATAACCTTCGCGTGGCCAAGGAATTTTCACAAACAATGGATGGGTATAGGGCGAAAGTTGGAGATGTTCATTTGAAGGTGACTGAGGAGTTCATGAGTGAGGCCACCAGGATTCCATCCACGAGTCAGAAGTGGTTCAAGAACTCGAAAATCAAATAAGTGCCATGGAGCCTCTTCGTGACCTCCAGAAAGATCGATTGTTGTGAAAAGGTATTGTTATTTCTTTGCTTAAGGTTAGATCGCATGGTCTCCTGTCAGTCCTTAAATAGTTTTTGACCTGTGAGGGCCGCTATGGTCTAGTGTTTCTCTATCATCTACGGTTTCTTATGCACTTCATAGGTTTTCATTTGAATGTGCCTTTCTATTTCCTCAGAAGCCTATACAAGATGTCTAAGAGGTATAAAAAACAGAGCCTCGACTCTAGTTTGTTTCACTACGGCTTAATCAAGATTCTGGTAACACACCATTTGAAAACCATAGGTGATTGTTAGGATGGATTTTTAGTGATAAATGGTTTTGTTTCTACCGTCAGCCCTAATTCGGATGAATTGTTGGTAAAACAACACTTTGACAGTACAAATAATAAGCCAACCACAAAACCCCTGAACGAAGTAATGGCCAGTCAATTCCCACATGATCAACAGGCTGTAGAGTGTGAGTGGAGATAACCTCCTATGCATAATTTGGATAATGACCATAACGCCAATATGAAAACCTATGTCGATAAGTCTCACAAGCAGTCAAAACAGAAACACGTAGAGTTAGGGTTCTGAAATAAGAGAGTTGGTCGGCTCATTTTGAGAAGTTTAAGGAATCGATCTAAGCCTCATTTGAGCTTGATCGACCCGATCGAGGACAATGAGGTATAAGATCCTGAAATTGAAAATTTCCTCGCAGAAGAAGATCCTGATTGTCATAAATCGGATCCTAATCAGCCATATGACTTTGTTAATAATCTTCCACCATGTCTCAAGGATAAAGGTGAGTTCACTGGTATTAGGCTTGGTGCAGTGAATGTAACAAGTAGTATTGATGTAACCAGTCTTGAATGTACTCTCCATCAACAAATCATCTCTCCTGCACATTGTGAAGTCTGCCTGCATTGGATTGAATGATACTATATTGATATTCCTATTCTCCATGATCAAATTAAAATGCTCACAAATCATAATGAATTACTCATAAAGGAAAACCGTGACCTCAGAGAAAATGAACAGAGACAAGCTAAACATCTTAAGAAGACAGACAACATTGTGATAAAGAATGCAGACAGTGTGAATACCATAATAAATTCCAAGCTATCTTGATCCATGTTTAGTCATTGGTTTAAATGGTAAAATGGATTTTTTCCCCCTTATTACAGTCATGTTATTTTTTGAATCAAATCGGTTAAACTTAGATTTCTTTTACCAATATAAGACTTGCTACAAAATCTCTCGATTATGTAGCCAAGTCATTTTTATATACACTTTAGTAATTAGTTGTTAATAAATTATCTAACTTGTTCCTATTTATTTTTCAGGGCATGATGTATCTTGATGATGATTTTATGAGGTGGAACATGTTCGATTTAGATAATTAAGTATCTCTTTTCTGTTTATTTTGTAAATAAGAAAACATATTTTTATTAATTTTGAAGATACAATTTGATTATGAGTGGTTGTAGGCCCTCCATTTTTGTAATGTTGTGATCTCATCGATCTAATCATATCCTAAGAGATAGGAAGATGAGATTTCAAAAAGACTCTTTAAATACTCTGTATTTTGTAAATGAAAGGAATCTTGGCCTAGAACCAATGATGGACGGACGAATTTAAAGACTTAATGGAACAATGTACAACATTTTGGCTTTAGTCCTTTGTGAATGGTGTTTCATTAATGTTTTGTTTTATTTAATCTTGATATATTAATATGTGTTCCCTTTTTTGTTCATAAATCCTGGCTGCCAATACATTCTATGAATTTATTCAGAAAAGTTTCAATATAAGTCTATTGCAGATTTATCTCATCAACAATATTTTTATTGTTTTCCTCTTCTGCTCAAATACATTTATACATATAATTATATTAGAGTTTATGTATATACTATTATTTAACATTAGTTAGTTATTCCTTTTCTTTATCTTAGGATCTTAGATTGGCTAATAGATCCATTAAACCTATCAGAATAGGTTACACCAAACGTCTTGGGTTACTTGGACAACCCTGGACCAGACATGTTCTTCCAAGTTGACGGGCGGTCAATTTCGCACGTAAATACTTCCTCCACTTACTACAATTGCTATTGAACAAGTCTCATTTCTTGCTTCAATTATTATTGATGCACATGGGGTCGTGGGTTCGGAGTAGATTCTTATCTGATATGGACTCCCTTGTTCTGTTGGAAAATATTGAGAATCCCTTTCTTTCCTTTTCCTTTCTTCATATGGTGTGATCTGAAGTATTGTGTAGGGGTCACTTTTCTCAAATTCTCTATGTTTCTCTTCCTTTCCAGCCACAATCTCCCTCATAGTATATCTAAAACTTTTCCCAGAACAAAATACTCAAATCCCTTTGTTTGATTCAATATCCTATTCTCTTGGCATCCTCAATCCATTTGATCCTTACGCATCCTTCCCACTCTCAGACAATCTTTTGGTCATCCTACAATTCCATAGTGTGTGTGAAGGTGCCTATCTATTAGACTCCATCTTCATGACATTCTTATCGCACAACAAAATTTGTCTGGACCCAGTCCCTTGAAAAATTCCCTCTCTATGACACTATAATATTGGGTAAGATCTATTGAAAACTATGTAATATAACCCCCCAATATATTATTCATCCAAAAATATACTACGTGAGAAACCTTATTAATTACTATATTGAGCTGTGTGACCAATTAAGAAGTCTATTTTCTTGAAGCTTGAGCTCTATATCTTCCCACGTTCTCCACTAGCCTTTCTAACCATTCAGTCAAAATGATGGAAAATTCACCAAAGAATATTTCATGAAGATATGTGAATACATACCTTTGTAACCATTGTTCATTGTTGAGCCAAGAGTTTTTATTTTTTTCTATGGAAAAGTCTCAATGCTTCCTCTCTATCCATTCTTCAATTTCTTCCCTATTTTGCCTCCATAACATTCCCCTAAATTACAGTTCCCAGTCCCATAACCAAACCATTTGTTAGTGAGCAGTAGGAAAGCCGAGGTTTGATCATTCAAATACCAAAAAATCCTTTAGACACTGGCCCTTTCGACATCACCTACAAAGAAAGTGAAGTCTCACCCGAGGCATCTACAGGGGCTGTAGGAACTAACATTTTGTAGTGATTAGGGTAAGCGAGGCATTCAACATATCATTTACTCATGTGCACATTTTTCATTAATTAACATTACTTATTACGTGTCAGACCATGTTTCTGACATTCCTTTACTTTATGTTCATTCAATTACCAATTACTTCATTGTGCGACATTGTAACATCATATATGACTAACACATTCATCATCATACTTAATCATTATCATCATTTCTCAATAACATTAACATCATAACATCAAAGCACATGACAACAAACAAATTTAACGTGGTTCACCCACCATGGGCTACGTCAACAACAACTGTCTTCTTTTATTGATCATTTCTAGTTCTCTTATAGCTATGCACTACACTACAAAATATGCAACAGTAACATGACCCAAACTTTCCTAGTTGTTCTGTTGTAGTGCGAGCTTCACTCCTCATTCATACTTGAGACTTCTTCCTTCGCTCCACTCACTTACCCAAAAAGCACTAAGAACTTCTCATATTTCGAACAACCCTTTTACACCAAAATCCTTTATCTATTTATACATCAAGAGTAGCGATAATCCCATTACAAAAGTGGACAACAATATCTCGAAAACCCAACATTCTATAATGTTTTTCCTCCTTTTGCACATTGCTCCATTGCAAATCCTTTTGTCGCGTTCTTTGACTTCTTAAAGTCCGCTCCATCATATGCTCTGGTCCATATTCTTTGACTTCTTCTAGGACATATCCCAAAACTTATCCAAAATTCCTATCCAACAATATTCACAAGAGTTTTTGGTCAACTATAAAAAAAAATCTTCTTGTATTTTTCATAATCCTACAACTTCAATGGAGGGAGTCCCATATAATTTGTAATGCCCATCTTACATGAACTTGTCAAGTACAGTGGACAAAGATTTCTGGATCAACTTTTCTTTGTTTTATGGGGTGCATATTTAGATTTGCATGTAAATCAATTTTTGGTTGTAATGATGTGGTACATATACTAATTTATATTCTGCATGTGTGCATATACTTTTTAGTTTTGTATGTGGATCCAATGATGAACTGCATGTTGATATTTATTTTTGTATGTCACATGTTTTTTTTTAGTTTTGAATGTGGATGTGATGATGAATCACATATTGGGTATAATGATGTTGTATATTTTTTTTACTCACACTCTTTTTCTATATGTAATCATGGACAATTGATACGGTATCAATTGTGTACTAATGTTGTGATCAGTGAACCTATGCAAGGGAAGCAGGCTATTTATTAAAATAAAATATGACCAGTGGAAGGGAATGTATGATTTAACTAATATATTAATTACTTGAATTATGAGTGATTGTGATTGTGCAAGCTATAGGTTGAGGCCTTGCCAACTAGCCAACACATCGATGTGAGCTCACAATCAGGTCTTGACAAGTCTATACAAAGACATGTAGTCTTTAACAATGATTAAATAGAAATGGGTACCAATGTCATGAAGACAAGGAGACAAAGACCATTTTTTCTAATAAGATTAGGAGTTCTCATAAGTAAGAATGCAAAACCCTTACTCCCCCAATAGTTAGCTACCAATTCCCAAATCAAGGAAAACAATTCTAATGATCCTAGGAGGGTTAATGCAATGATTCATTAACCAGTTAGGAAGGGCATTGTGTTATTGTTTGGGTTAAATCTATATGCATATAAGTAGGTTTAAAAAGGTATCAATTATATATCTATAAAAAAATAGATATATAATGAAATAATATAATTTATTAAACATATATTAAATTTCAATATATATATTGTTGAGCACACACTTATACTGCGAAGGGGAAGGGTTAATCAATATAAGACATTTTTTTACTTTTATAAACATTCATCAACCATAAGAAAACAATCACATATGATATCTATTAACTATAGAATATGGAACATATGATTTATGTGGAAACCATTTCGAGTGAAAACCGTAAAACTTTTGTTTATAATTATTTGTAGGAACCAACTTACTGGAAACACCAATCTGCACTGGTACAAATCCTGGTAGGCACCTACCTACTGTTACAGATCTTTGTAGACATCAATCTACCAGATACACCAATCCTCACTGATAAGAACCAACATAGCAAGCGACACCAATATGTTTGTTTGAGTGGCACCAACCCACTCTTACATATCTTAATAGACACCAATCCCCACTGCTAATCACCAACTTAGCAAGAGACACCAATTTCTTTGTGTGAGATGCACCAACCTTCACCAAGTCTACTTACTACTTTTTCCTTCACCAAGTTTCTTGTTGCTTCTTCCTTAAGCATGTATACTCATTTATTTTTACTTCACCAGGTCTACTCACTACTTCTACCTTTACCAGGTATGACCAAAATTTGAATTTCCAAATGGTAACTTTCCCAAAGCTTGTTTTTTTGTACCTCTTTCCAAGAATGAACTTGTACAGAATGCCACATATACAATTTTGAAAATAGATTCTGAAATTTTTATTTTAGGTACTTTTGTATGTTTCCTTTTTTCGCTAAATTTTTCACAGTCTGAAGTCCCATAAAATATGTTATAGTGAAAATTCCAAACTGGTCTTTTTGAACTAATCTTGCGACCATTCAGAAACCCCAACTTCCATAGAGCTTATCTTGGAAATTTAAATGAACCAACATATGAAATTTGTACCTGAGGTATCTCTATATGTCTCTTCTGTTCTTTAAAAATTTCACATCCTAAAGAGTGTTGGAAAATAAGTTATAGTGAAAATTCCAAATTGTCCTGTTTGAAAATGATCTCAAGAACATTCAAAAACCCTAACTTAAACAAAGGATATATCGGAAATTATAGTGAAACAACATCAAATTTGTATTTCAGTTGCTTCTGTATGTCTCCTATATTGTATAATTTTTTCACAATATGAAGAGTCCTATAAAATAAGTTATAGTAAAAATTCCAAACTGACCTATTTGAAAGCAATTTCATAAGCATTCAGGAACCCTACCTTCCATAGAACATATCTTTGAATGTGTAGCGAACCAAAATATGAAATATTTACCACATGTACCTAGATATCACACCTTCGTATTTGCAAAATTTCACAATCTGAAACGTCGTAGAAAATAAGTTATAGCGAAAGTATCAAGATGACTTTTTTGAAATGAATTTCAAGAAAATTCAATAACCCTAACTTCCACAGGGCATAGCTTCGAAAGTATAGCGAACCAACATCTGAAATTGTCACCATATGTACCCAAAGATCACTCCTCCATCTCTACAAAATTTCATGGTTTGAAACATCCTAGAAAATAAGTTATAAAGAAAGTGCCAAGCTAACATGTTTGAAACTAATTTCAAGAGCATTCAAGAACCTTAACTTCCATAGGGAATATCTCCAAAAGTTTAGTGAAACATCATCTAAATTTTTTACCGCATGTATATCAAGAGATATCCTTCGTCTCTTCAAAGTTTCATGATCTAGAACTTCCTTGAACATAATTTATTGCCAAAATTCCAAGTTGACCTGAAACTTAGTTCACAACTCTACCCTTTTGGAATGATATTCAATCTTTGTTCATCCATTTTTCAAACAAACACTTTCTCTCAATACTTTTTCTTTTTATACTTTTCATAACACTTAATGAAGGGACATGTCAATTAATTAAATAATTAATTCCCCTTTTTTTTATTTTACTTTTCCAAATACCATGGGAAAATACCCAAATCCATGGGTTTGAACCACCATTTCACTTTTTACTGTTTCAAATACACCCCTATTTAAATATACTTGTAAACCTATTTATATAAATTAATCTTGGAAATGTTGTGCATATTTTAATATCATAATATCGCATTAATGACAACATTAATCTTTTGACATCAATGACAATAATTCCAACAATCACCCCCTTTTTCATTGATGGAAAATTTGCAACGAAACACATAGTCCACAAGGAGGTTAAGTGAGAATATGAGAAACAATGGGAGGTTAAGTAATCCTCAAGTATTGACCACCAAAGAAACCCCAACAATTCACAACTCTCCTCCCATTGTTTCTCATATTCTCACTTAACCTCTATTCATTCAAAATTTTGGCAACAACTCCCCCTCTTTCATGATTTACCCCTTGTATATATAAGCACTTGAAATATTCCACAATAGACACCTCATCCCATGTGCAATTTTCCCCATTAATTAATTCCCTTTTAGAAATCCCGATAGTCTAATTTTCATGGCTACATTTCGCTTTCCGAATTTCATAATATTTATTAATTAGGTAAATTTTCTTTGATTCAATACATATGTATATATAATATCTTTGTAATTCTCTTGGAATTACTCTCTCTCTCTCTCTCTCTCTCTCTCTCTGTCTCTCACACACACACACACACACACACACACACACACACACACATGTTTGTGTGTGTGTTAAAGGCTCAACCTTTCATTGTGTCAAAGGATGGATGTTGTCATCAATGTCATGTCTGACATTAAAAATACACACAACATTTCCAAGACTTGATATATATATATATATATATATATATATATATATATATATATATATATATATATATATATATATATGTTTGCAAAGTATATTAAAAGTATATATATATGTTTGCAAGTATATTAAAAAAGGGGTGCATGTAAAAATGTAAAAAGTGAAATGGTGGTTTCAAACCCATGGGTTTGAGTATTTTCCCATGGTATTTGGAAAAGTAAAACAAAAAATTGGAATTAATTATTTAATTAATGGACATGCCCTGTCATGAAAGGTTATGAGAAGTATAAAAAAATTCTTATATATTTCTTATATTTATTAGGTTGAAATGGCTTCAAAACGTACTCAGAATATGGGACCCTTGGCTTAAGTATGTACCTTAGAGTTGGGATTATGTACCACTTCCATAAACCTTTATGTAACTTCTCTATGATCGTATGATCTAATCATAGGGATGGATTGGATTGAAGCTCATTGGGTTATTTTGGATTGCTGGGATAGGATCCTACATTTTCAGGATGATGTAAGAAAGTTTATGGTTCTTCATGGGAATAAGAGATCCATGTCATTAGGATTCTTCTCATATTAGTATTCGAAGAAACTTTTCAGGAAGGAATGTCAATTGTTTATGATTGTGACTCTGAATGAAGGAGATCCTTCATCTTTGGAAATATATTTGGTTGTTTCAGAATTCCTTGATGTCTTTCTTGTTGAGGTACCCTTTGCCTTGAATTGATGATATTTTCGATCAAATGAAATGAGATATATTTTTTTCTAAGGTCAAATTATGGTCTAGATATCATTAATTAAGGGTGAAGAAGGAATATATTCCAAAAAATTATTTCCGAACTCACTTTGGGCATTATGAATTTGTGGCAGTTCCTTTTGGGATAACAAATTCCTCTATTGTATTCATGAGTTTGATGAATGGAGTATTCAGGAAGTACTTGGATAATTGTGTACAAGTATTTATGGATTATATTCTTATATATTCTAGAACACATAAGGAGAATGAATAAGATTTGAGATTAGTTCTTCAATGTTTGCAAGAGAACAAATTGTATGAAAAACTCTCAAAAATTTCCCTTTTCCAATTGGAAATCCACTATTTAGGTCATATCATTTATAGTGAAGGAATTGTGGTGGATCCTACAAAAGTTGAAGATATTACTGAATGGACAACACCAACAAATATGCATAAAGTATGTACTTTCATGGGTATTCCTAGTTACTATAGAATATTTATTGATGATTTTTCTCAAATTGAAAAACCAATTACCTCCTTAATCAAGAAGGGAGAAATATTTGTATGGATTAAGGAATGTAAACATTTTTTTTCTAATCTTAAGATATTATTGACATTAGCATTGGTATTGAAAGTTCTTGATATGGATCAACCTTTTGTGGTATGCACAAATGTATCTAAGGAAGGATTGGGAGTTGTCCTTTGCCAAGATGATAGAGTGGTAACATACACCTCTAGGAAATTAAAACCCCATGAACACGGGTCTATGCAACTCATGACTTGTATTTGGTAGAAATAGTCCATGCTTTGAGATTATGGAGGAAATATCTAGTGGGTCAAAATTTTTAGTTAGAAACTTATCACGATGGGTTAAGTCATATTTTTTCATAAAAGGATCTAAATTCAAGACGAAGTTGTTGGTTAGTTGGTTAGACATAACATAAATCAAAGGGACTCTAATAAGTTTCATTGATGCACTCATCCAGATACCTCATATTTAATCTATAATTACCTTGAAGGTGGATTTAAGGGATTGTATTTTCAGGGCACAGAAAAATGATGGTTGGTTTCAAGGAGTGAAAGTTGTAATCAATGGGAAACAAGCATGGAAACCCATGTTTGAAAGATACTCTTATGATGAGGATGGGATAATTAGGTTTCTAAGAAGTATTTACATACCACAAGGAGAAGGAATTCATGAGATAATCTTGAGGGAAGCTAATCATTATTTATATGTATCCCATCTACGTGTAAAGAAAATGTATGTTGATTTGAAGCTTAGTTTCTTTTGGACAAGAATGAAAAAAAACGTGTCTCTCTTTATATCTAAGTGTTTCAAATGGAAGCTTGTTAAGGTAGAGCATTGTCATTCTGTAGGCTTATTACACCCTCATGAAATTCCTGAGACAAAATGAGAAGTCATATTGATGTATTTCATAGCGGAGTTAGCGTTGACTGCCTAAAAACATAAATCTATCTTAGTAGTGGATAAAATTGCTGAAAGTGCCCCATTTATTCCTACAAAGGATACTTATAGGGATCATGATATAGCATGGGTATTTATTAGGGATATCATGAGACTTAATGGTTTTCCAAAGAAAATTGTCTTTTATAGAGCCTCTGTCTTTACCAAGAAATTTTGGATTGGATTCCAGGCAACTCTTTAGGCTCATGTCTTAATTTTAGCACAACCTATCATCTTAAGATAGATGGTCAGACTAAAAGGGTGAATCAAGTTATATAATACATGTTTGATATTTATGTCATGGACCAGCCAACCAAATGGGAAGAAGACCTTCCATTGGTGGAGTTCTTGTATAATAATAGCTACCATATATCTATTATCATGGAACCATTTGAACTACTATATGGTATACCTTGTATAACTCCCTTAAGTTGGAACAAACTAGAAGATAGAATATTTGTGGGACCCAAACTCATTCATAAAATGGAAGACTAGGTATCTGTAATTAAGAAAAGACTAAAGGAAGCTCAGGACTATCAAAAGAGATATGCCAATGCACATAGAAGGGATCATTTCCATGAAGTGGGAAATCACATTTTTCTATGAGTTAAACCTAGGAAAAGTTCCATAAAAGATGGAAAAGGATACAAAATATCCCTCAATTTGTGGGACCATTTGAAATCTTGGAAAATATTGGACTTGTATCTTATTGTCTTGTTTTTCTACCAATATTGCATAGTATACATAATTTTTTTGCATGTATTTGTTTTGAGGAATTGCATTCCTGACACATATCACATTTTGGATTAGAAACAATTTAAAAAATTTCAAGTCACCAATGAACAAGTTTTGAAGGAAAAACCCATATGTATATTGGACCATTACGCCTACCAGCTCAGTCACTACCTAGTAGACTAGGTAAAGGTCCAATGGGATATTTATGGTCCAAGTTCTGCCACATGGGAGGATGCAACAACTATGTTCCTTGAATACCTATATTTGTTTACTTAAGAAACTTTGATCCAAATTTTTATTTCAAGAGGAGAAGTATGCAATGCCCTTGTTACATGAACTTGTCAACTACACTGGAAAACATTTTCTAGATCATTTTTTTGTTTTTGTTTTTGTATGGAGTGTGTTATGATCCAACCTTGAAAATGATACAAATCAAATAATTATAGTCCACTTCGAGGGGAAAACCTCCTTTTAAAATATACACACTTCATAATGCAATGTCGATTGAGATAAGATGATGCTAATACTATATCTCCTTGATATACATATAGGAGACAAAGGGTTACAATTATGATGAAAGGGTGCACTAAAGGGTTCTATCTGACCTACTAGAAATGTAATAATTCAATATATAGGGCTTAATAAGGGTGTTTATACATAACATGGGGCTTTTTCTAGGGATTAGAATTCCCATGCCCTTCAAACAAGGGTTGTCCTAAACACTTGACTAACCACAGGTGTTTATGCACAAAGAACTCATCTTTCCATGTCACCTCTTCCACTAGTAGGTTATTCCATTTGATGATGTACTATGTAATTGCTCGATTTCTCAGTTGCTTAGGTCTTCTTTCAAGGATTGTTTATGGCTCGATTATGATTTTACCTTCTTCATTTATCTCTGCTAAAATATTTTGGACTAGGATCTTGTTTCCAATGACCTTGTTTAAGAAAGAAACATGGATGATTGGATGTACACATGAAGATGGAAGAAACTCCAATTTGTAAGCCATAATTCCAATCCTTTGCAAAACCTTATAGTGGCCATAATATTTGGGTGCTAATTTAATATCCTTCTTTTGTTGCTTGAGTGACATTTTTTTGTATGGTTGTAGCCTTAGAAATACCCAATCCCCCAATTTAATTTCCCTTTCATTGCAATGTTGATCTGTTTGTTGTTTCATCCTATTTTGTGCCATAACCAAGTTGTCCTTCAATAGTTTGATGATCTCTTGTTGGTTCCCTATGTGGTCCTCCACTGCTTGAACCTTTGTATTCCCTTTCAAGGGTGATGTGATGGATGGAGGATGATATCCATAAAGTGCCATAAATGGGGAATTTTGTGATGAAGTATGGAAGGATGTGTTATACCACCACTCCGCTAAGGGAAACCACTTGACCCATTATGTTTGTTTATCATATGAAAAACAATGAATCTATCCTTCTAGAAATTTATTTGCAATCTTAGTTTTCCCATTGGATTGAGAGTGGTAATATGAGCTATGAGCCAATTGAGTACCCAAACAAGAAAATAATTCAGTCCAAAAATTTCCTGTGAAAATTGGGTCTCTTTCACTTACAATAATCTTGGGGACTCCATGTAGTTTTTGAATTGTTTCCATGAATGTTGTGGATACTGTACTTTCTTTAAAAGGATGAGAAAGAGAGAAAAAATGGGCATACTTTATTATTCTATCCACTACTACCATGATGATAGTATTTCCTTTGGATTTTGGTAAACCTGCAATAAAATCCATTGAAACTACTTCCCAACATTGGCTTGGTATAACTAATGGTTGTAGGAGACCTAGAGTCTTGATTGTATCTCCCTTATTCTATTGGAAAACCAAACATCCAGACACAAAATTTTGAACATCATTTTTAATAAATTCCAAAAAAATAAATTCTTCTTGATCTTATGGTATTTTTCAAGAATCCTGAATGTCTCCCTATAGGAGAAGTGTGTAATTCCAGAAGGACCTTTTGTTTGAGTTGGGAATTCTTACATAAGTATAGGAGATAATGATACCATAGAAAATCATTCTTCCATTCATGTAGTTGTTTAATAATCTTGCATACCTCTTGATCTTGCTTCCATTCTATCGTTTCTTCTTCCAAAAAATAATATTGTGGAATAGAAATAGCGCATAGTGAAACTTTTGTTTCTTCTTCTTTCCTGGAAATGGCATCTGCCAAAAAATTATGTTTTCCTTTTTTTGTAGATAATTTTAAAGTTATAACCCAACCTCTTTGTAACCCATTTTTTTTCTCTTTTGAATATACTCGTTGCTCCAAGAAGTACTTCAAACTATCATGATATTTTTGTACTTTGAAGTTTCTCCCTATTAGGTAAGGGTTTCATTTCTGAATTACATATATTATGACCAACATTTATTTTTCATAAATGGGTTTGAATAAGTTTTTTCATTTAAGTTGGATACTTTCAAAGGAAAGGGGCCTTCCTTCTTGCATTAAAATTGCACCAATTCCATGGCCTGAGGCATCAAACTCCACTATAAATGTTTTTGTAAACTCGGGTGTGGCCAAGACAAGAGTTGTACACATAGCCTCCTTACATTTTTCAAAAGATTTGGTTGCTTCTTCAGTCCAAGAAAATCCTTCCTTCTTTAACAATGTTGTTAGAGGTGTTGTTATTTGACTATAGTTCTTGACAAAATTGAAGTAATAGCCTGTCAATCCTAAGAATCCTTTAAGTTTCTTCAAGGTGTTTGGAATTGGCCATTCCCTAATAGATTTAATTTTGTTAGGGTACACTTTTACACCTTCATGAAACAATATGACCCAAATATTCCACTTCTTGAACCCCAAAGGCACACCTGGAAGGCTTTGCATAAAGTTGTTTCTCTTCCAATAGTTGTAATACTCTGTCAACATGTTGTACATGCTCTTCCCAAGAATATTTTTAGGTTAGCACGTGATCAAAAAATACTAACAAAAATTTTCTAAGGAAGGTCTTGAAAATAGAATTCATCAAGATTTGAAATATTATGAGTTTTTGGTTATGCCATTTAAACATCTATAGCCCTAAGGCCTAATGTTAGGTGGTACAGTTCCTAGTTTCAAATGAATAGCATGGTCATGATCCTGAGCAAGTGGACAACCCTTAGGAATTTCACCAAATACCTTGGAATGATTGTTGATAATTGTTTGGAGATCTGATGGAGTAGGGGCTATAGATGTTTGAACATCAAGTGAGCACAATTGTAAAATTACACCTTGGTGTCCATTTTTGAGTAAATTATTCTTTATATTAGAGATTATCACTTTAGAGAGTTTCCCTTGGATACCTCTAAGCTCAATTTCCTTTCCATTTGAGGAAAATATGATGAAAATATGTTGAAAATCAAAGACCATTATTCCCAGTGATTGCAACCGTTGGACCCCTAATACAACATCAACACCCACCATTTGGATGGAAATCATGGGGTTATCTAGAAATACCCCCCCCCCTCATATTGAGCTTAATACTCTGGTGATTCCCTGAAAAATTTAAGGTACCTCCATCTGAAATCATTACTTGAAACTCTGGTGTGGGATATAACAAACAATTGAGATCTTTTGCTAATTTGTAATTGATGAAATTATGGGTACTACCAGATTCAATCAATATTTTTACCTTTTTCTTTTTGATGTGTCCTTTTATATTGATGGTTTGTGGAGTAACGATGTCAACCAATGCATGACAAGATATTGTTGGAACATTCTCTTCTAGATCTAGATCTTGTGGCAGTTCCAATTCCTGATCTTCTTCCTCTTCACAGTATATTTAGATTAATTTCTTCTCACTTCATTTATGCCCCTTACTATAATTGTTGTCACAATTGAAACATAGTCCTTTTTCTCTTCTTTCATCCATTTTTTGAAGTGTCAATCTTATTGGTTTGGGTACACTATCTTCTTCCTCTTCACAATCTATGTGAAATAATTTCTTCTCATCGCATTTATTCCCTTTACTGTACTTGTTGTCACAATTGAAACATAGTCCTTTTTCTATATTTCATACATTTTTTGAGGCATCAACCTTGTTGGTTGAGGAATGGTTGTCTGATGACCCCAAAAACGATCTCTTCTTCCAATCGTAGACTTGTGTGTAGCCTTATTTTTCACATGAATATGACGAACATTTTTCATATCTTCCACAATATATTTAGGTTTTCTTAAGAAAAACTCATGTTTGATGTCTTCTTTGAATTCACCCATGTATGTTTCCAACAAGTGTTCACCACTTATGTTGTCCACCCTTGTGGACAATACCTAGAATTGTGAATTATAATCTTTAATATCACCTAAGTGTTTGATTCTTCTCAATTGATTGAAGTAGTATTGTTCCCAAACTTTCCCATATTGTTCTTCCAAGTCTCTTGTAAATAAACCCCAAGTGTAGTGATATAAAGGGGGCTTCCTTTTCACTATCCATTGATACCATTGATATCATTTTATCTCAAAGTGAAAGGTTTCTATGTGAATATGTTTCTTATCATCCATAATATTATGTAGTTCAAAATATTACTCTATTTGGTTCACCTAGGTAAAGACCTATGTATCGTCAAACTTCTTTAATTCAATAAATTTGGGAAAGTTGAATTTA
This sequence comes from Picea sitchensis, assembly GCA_010110895.2. Lineage (NCBI taxonomy): Eukaryota > Viridiplantae > Streptophyta > Pinopsida > Pinales > Pinaceae > Picea > Picea sitchensis. The sequence continues at coordinate 23,732 of SNQJ01S0018346.1, read as the reverse complement.
GGACCCCCGCCATAATTAACTCCATCGTTAGAGTTAAATTCACTAGTTGAAAATGCATTATTATTGGTAGTTTGTTCAACATGAATACTACCTTTATTTTTATGAGTCCCTTGCATTTTTATATCCCCTTTAGGGAATCTCTCATCTAGATCTTGAGAGATCATAGAAGACATGGAATTTTTCATTTCCTTCATGGAATTTTGTATTTCTTCTTTAATGCCATTCTTATTTTATTCCATATTATTTTTCATATCATCCATCTTCTTTTCCATTTCTTGAATGTGTCTTTGTGAGTTTACCCAGTTATTAGACTTTTCACTCAAATCCTTAACGTGTTCCTCCACTTTGGAAAACATGTTATGTATGTCCTCATTTTCTTCTTGAGTCGTAGATGAGGCTTCTAGAGGTTTAATTGGTGTTGACATATTTTTGGGACCCATATGAAATAATACTAATACTCCTCTATTCTATATTTATCACAAATTTTGAATCACCAGAAACAAATATTCCAATAAAAATTGATGCCAATTGTAAGTTACGTACCTTTCAAACCCTTAATTTGGTGTTTGACCTTCCTTCTGATGTATTTCTAAAATTTTGGCCCTTTTGAATCTGAAATTTCATCTTGTAGTATTTTGGTATGTCCTCTCTACAATTGCACAGGTCTGACCAAAATTGTATGTGCCAAGATAAAGTTAGGGTAACTTCCCCACACCTTTCTTATTTTCGGACATTCTAGGAGAGAGAAATTGTACAATGTTCCCTGCACACAATATTTGATATATGTTTTTCCAGCCTGTACCAAGAATACTAAACACCAGCTTCTTTCCAATGAAACCAGTCTCACTAAATTTGGAGCCTCGAAGAAGAAGATATGACGATTTTACCTAGAACACATACTTGAGACTATTTAATAGCACTAATCAGATACCATATCTTCCACAGGATGTATCTATGAAAGTCTGATGACCCATAAGTTGAACTTTTTACCACAGATACACTGAAATGTCCTCTAAATAACCTCTAATTTTAATGGTCTGAACCATTCTAGAAACAACGTTATAGAAAAAAAGATAATATTAATTGCTTAGAGAAGAAAACCCCTAGGATCAATGATCTCTAGTACCAAATTTTATGATACAACACCATAAAAATTATACAAATCAATGAATTGTAGTCCAATTAGAGGGGGAAACATCCTTTTACAATATATCTACTTCAAAATACAATATCAGATGAGAAAAGATGATGTTAATACTAGATCTCCTTGTTATAAATATAGGATACAAAGGGTTACAATTATGATGAAAGGGTGCACTGAAGGGTTCTATCTGACCTACTAGAAATGTAATAATTCAATATCTAGGGCTTAATAAGGGATTTTATACATAACATGGGGCTTTGTGTAGGAATTAACATAGTGCATATACTAATTATACTATTTAGTCTTGTATGTAAATCAAATGTTGGTTTTAATGATGTGGTACAAATACTAATTTATATCATGCGTCTGTGTACATATACTTTTTAATTTTGTATGTGGATGCAATGATGAACCACATGTTTCTGTTTAGTTTTTTATCTCACATGTTTTTGTTTAGCTTTGGATGTGGATACAATGGTGAATCACATGTTGGGTAAATTGATATGGTATATTTTTTACTCATGTTCTTTTTCTATATGTAATCATGGAAAATTTATATGGTATCAATTGATTATTAATCTTGTGACTATTAAACCTTTATAGGGGAAGTAGGGTATCTATTAAAAAACATGATGGCCTGTGGAAGGGAATGTATGATTGAACTAATATATTAATTACTTGAATTAAAAGTGATTGTGTCTTTGCATGATATAGTTGAGGGCTTTCCAACTAGCCAACATATGGGTGTGATGTTAAGGCCCTTGGCCCCATATGATAAGGAACTCATAAGCATTCATTACTAGTTTATTTGTTATTTTAGTAGGTTGTAAAGAACCTTTCATTATATAGTTTCATTATAATTGTAACCTTTGCCTCCTATATATATATACCAAGGAGATCTGGTCTTAGGATCATCATATTTTGTCTTATGAATTAGATATATTACAAAAGGAGGTTTCCCCCTTGAAGTGAACTACATTCATTGACTTTCTGTCATTTTCAAGGTGCTTGGTTCATAACATTTGGTTTCAAAGCATTGATCTTTGGGTTTTTCTTCTTCAAGAAAGTCATCTTGTAATTTTAGATATAACTTTTTTTTTGGACGATTTAGACAACTAAATTTGGAAGGTACTCATTCTTGGCATATTTATTATGGACAGACAAAAGGCAGAGTATTTGTTTGTCATTGATGGCAAGCTTAGCCCAACGATGATGAACAAGAGAAAGTGGCAATACCAACAGTGCAACGATGATCGCATGGCAAGATCAGAAGCATAAACTCCATTTCATAGTTTTGGATACCAGGAGTTGGAGGAGTCAAGGAACCAACTCACGACAGAAAATCACGAAATGCGAAACCACGACTTAATCTCCATTTCAGAGTTTTGGATACCGAGAGTTGGAGGTGTCAAGGACACTCACGACAAGAATGATGAAATCATGAAATGCGAAAGATCAGAGCATGTCAAAGACTCCATTTTGGAGTTTTGCAGACCGGGAAATCAAAGATCAAAGGAACTTTAACCTTTGAAGTAGCGAACCCCGAAATCCCAAAACAGACACATCAACAAATCACGTCAGCAAACCACGTCAACTAAGGACACATGAAACAGTCAGGAAATGACAAGTGTCAAGCTGATTCAACATTTCAGGCACATGTAAGTCACAAATCAGAGTGACACGTGGCATCTATTCGATACGTGTCAATCCATGTGTGATGTCAGTAGGTTTATGTCACATCAGAACTTTCTATTTCGGGGTTTTACATAGAAAGTAGAAACTCCACCATCACGAAGTCTCGAACTCTGAAATGCCAAAAGGGACTATTGTGAGTCACGATGACTCAAAGGGAAAAATGTTGAAATCCCATCAGTTGTTCGATTAAGAAAATAAGGGATCAGATTATGAAGTTTTGTGGACCATTGATCTAGCTCCATTTCGGGGATTGCGACTTGGAGTGTCCTTCTTCACAGGAATGTCAAAATGCCGAAATGACAAATTGCAAAAAACACCTTTTGGTGTAGGCTGTGGTCACCGTCAGTGGTCATGTGAGAGGGAGGAGCTAGCACCAAGAGAAGATCCTTTTCGACGATCGTAACATAAAGCATCGAGACTCTTCACCACAGGAATGCCAAAATGAAGAAATGTGAAATGATGAAATCAACGCGAGACCCTGTGCTTGTAATCCAACGGTGTTGGATACTTAGAAATCTGATTGAAGGGCTATTGTTGCTATTCGTGATTAATTGTTCAGTTACGATTTAGTTAGCAGAACCGAATCATGGTTCTTGGATGGTTGGCGTTTTAGTTGTTGAAGCGTTGTTCTAGGGATTTGAGGGGTAACTGAAGGGGTTGTAGAATATAAAAAGAAACACAGTGACTATGTGAGGTTGGTCATTCTTAATGAAAAATGAGTTGAACTGTAAGAAAGGGAAAATTACAGTATGCGCAGTGTGAGACCGACAGTATGCGTAGTGTGAGATAAAACTCAGAGATGAGTAATAGATGAGGAATAGACAGAAGCAAGAGAAGAATTTCATAATAGCTTGAAGTAGAAAATAATTGCACAACAGACAAAGGAAGAGAAGAATTGCAGAACAGTTCAAAGCAGACCAGATTTACAGAACAAAGAAGAAGTGGTAAGAATCTATTTATCTGTGTTGTTGGTTATTCAATCATTTATTTATAATCAGGGTGGTTGGGAGGTGCTAGGGAGGACTGTGGTCCTCTGATATTCAATTTGGTGCTTGAATATTGGGAGTTGTAGCTTCCATCTAGTTGTGGCTAGAAAACAGGGTGGCAGGGTGGTGCTTGGGAAAACACAAAGTTTTCTATATACAAGTTGGTGCTTGTATAAGTGGAAGTAGGTGCTTCCATCCAGCCGGTGCTGGAACACTCAGGGAGTTGGTGCTTCCTTCTAGTGGGTGCTAGAGAAACCAGAGAGTTGGTTCTCTCAAACAAGTTGGTGCTTGTATAAGTGGAAGTAGGTGCTTCCATCCAGTCAGTGCTGGAACACTCACGGAGTTGGTGTTTCCTTCTAGTTGGTGCTAGAGAAACCAAAGAGTTGGTGCTCTTAACAAGTTGGATCTTGTAAAACAAACGTAGTAGCCTCACTTTGAGTTGGTGGTCAAACATAGATGATGTACAGAACTTAAAAGACTGCCTATCATTTCAAGAAAGAAGAGGTTTTCTCCCTTTATGGGTTTCCTCGTGAAAATCTGTCTTTGTGTATATCTTACGTGTGATTGATTTTCATTACTTATGTTTTTCATATTATGTAAATATTGATGGTCACTTGATGAAAGATTAAAAATGGCTTAATAGACTTAAAATTGTTTAAGCACAGTAACAACTGATTCACCCCCCCCCTCTCAGTTTCCTTAGTAATTTCAACACTCATTACTCATGAGACATATCACAATACATCTTGTAAAAATTTCAAAGATACAACCTATGGAAGATAGGCTTTTTGACTCATCTTGAAATCAGTTTTAAATTTTTCATCTCATAAGTTTTACTATAACATTTTTTCTGGGAAGTTTCAGACAATGAAATTTCTGGGCTACTAAGGAGAAATTACATGATATAAGTGATCAAAATATCAAGTTCTATTTTACCATATTGTCAGAGATATAGTCCATGAATGACACAGTTTGTAACTAATCCTTAAATTAGTCATCTTGGATTTTTTGTTGTAATTCTTTTTAGTGAAGTTTCAAAATCTGAAATTTTCATAATCTTGAGTTGACACACTTAATTGCACGTGGAAAAAATATTCATATTTTGAATCATTATACTTTATGATGTATTTCTTGTGGAAGTTAGGATTTTTGCATAAGTTGTTTTCTAGTGATTTAAAAATATTTTTCTGTGGTTAGCAAGCTCATTTTAAAAAATAAAAATTAAAGACATGTTTCAACATATTTAAATAACATAGGATCTATCATTAGGAATGTAAAACTACAGTTGGGAAAGAATACATGCAGAACATACACATGGTTTCACGTGGTTGGAAACACATTGTTTCACCTAGTTGGAAGCCCCTGTTGTTACTACTTCAAGTAGTACCACAATAGATAGTACTTGTAGATGGAATATAATTTCCACATACCTTTGGGTATATAGTAAGTCCCCTATATATACCTAAAACCATCTTTATATAAGATATGTGTTCATCCTTTTTCTATAGTACACAAAGAAAAACACTCTAGGAGACCACTCTCTAGTACATGGGTAGTCAAGTAGTATGGCTAAGGGCATGATTGAGCCTCCTTATTTAGTGCCTTGAGATATTGGGTTGACTACTATTGTTGGACCTCACACACATGTGAGACAGATATGGAACTTTAAACTCCCTTATCCTTAGGACCTGGTAATGTTTTTCCATGGCTCCAAAGAAAGATCTAAAATTTACTTCACTAATTAAACCTCCAAAAACCTCCTCCATGACTCGTGAATAAAATGAGGAGATACAAAACCAGCTATCCAAATTATACAATCAAATCAACAAATTGAAGGATAGGTTAGTGAAACAAGTTGATTTGATGAACACTCAAACATAAACGAAAAGGAAGATGGATGAAAATAAGGAATAGTTGAGAAAAACAATGAAACAGTTGGAACAAAAAATTGATGGAGATTTAGAACAAATGAAAAATAAGATTTTATAATCCTTAAATGGGAGATTCGCTAAAGTTCATAATTTATTTGAAGGGACTCATGAAAATAAGCCTAGTATTTAGGTTAAACAACCTTCCAATAATAATAATTTTTTAGGGGGGTTTAACTCCAATAATGGAGTTACTCATGGATGGTCTCCAAAAGGAGTGACCTTTCCAAGGTTGAATTAAGGAATTTTGATGGAACATAGGTCTTTACTTGGATGAGCCAAATAGATAAATATTTTGAAATACAAAATGTTATTAATGATAAGCAATGGATTCACATAAAAAATTTAAACTTTGAGATAAAACCATATCAATTACATCAATGGGTAGTTAAAAGGAATATCCATTCCTATCATTATACTTGGGGTTTATTTACAGGAGACTTAAAAGCACAATATGGGAAATTTTGGGAAAAATACTATTTCAATCAATTGACAAGAATCAAGCACATAGGTGATATTGGAGATTATAATTTGGAATTCCAGTTATTGGCCACAAGGGTGGATAACATAAGTGATGAACATTTGTTGGAAGCTTACATGAGTGGATTAAAATAAGACATTAAGCATGAGATTTTTTTAAAGCATCATAAAAATATTGTGGAAGCTATGAAATTTTCTCATCATATTCAATCCAAGAATAAGGATAAACATAAGACTACCATGAGAGCATATTGATCCAAGAGGATCTAGGAATGATCATAGATGTCCAGAAAGATCTGGAACATCCACAGAGGTCCATAATGCTTCATAAATGATCAAAATTCAAATGCTTCAAATCATCCCAAAAATGGTATCAATACGTAGATATTGTCATCATATTTACAATGATGCAAATGGTTCTCCAAACAGAGCTTGTATGAAAAAATTATCAGTGGTCAAAGTTCCAGTCAACTAGATCAAAGGTCAAAGTACATGGAAAATAAGGAGGTAACATGTGACACAACTACAAGGTGACACGTGGCACCTAATTGGTAGTTGATTGGGAAAGGTTATACAAGTGGTCCAACCACATGATGACAAGTGGCTCCATCAAACAAGTGGCATTGGAAAGAGCCAATGAGAAGTCATAATGTGGCGACCTCCCATTGGCCAATATGGTCCAATTTATATAAAAATATTGGGAGTCAACAAGATTTGAACTCGCAACGTCCCTATCCCAAAGCCTTCACATAGTCAACTCTACCAGTACAACACACTATGTTTTTATTAATGATGTGGCAATCAATATATTTAACATTATACAAAGTTGCTTCTAGGTGGCTAAAGGTCTGAGGGACTAAGACCTTGACCCTTATCCCTAGTCCTTTCCATGTCACATGAGCAGACCATATTGTGGAGGGGAATATCACCTAAATTTTCATGAGAGTTGATATCATATATTATATTGTTATATTATAACAATATATGTCCGTTCCCAAAATGTTTGTGGGAAGTTTTGGTTCACGTGAAAGTTTGTTATATATATATATACCCGTTTGAAAAAACCAACCATAAAGGTCACAGGGAATAGAACCCCCAACCTCCACTTTCTATGGCATAGATTTTAACCAACGAGCTATGTATGTGGATTGTTAAAACAAACCACTATATTTATAATTAAATGTTGTTGTAAGATAACATATATTTCGGATTTGGTTAATAAACCAACCAAATTGCACCATAAATTATAATATTTTGGTTAGAAGGAGACCTATTTAATGGAACACACCCCAAGGATGGAAACACATTATTTTTATGCATATTTTAGTCTCATAAAGCATTCCAATAGTATGAAAGGGTACGAGGCTACATCGTAAAGCATGTCGGGGGTCACCTTAATGGAATTTCAAGTGCCTTATATCAATTTTTCATGATTTTTTACCAAGAACTCAACAGTTTACTATGTTTATGAATTTGAGAAACATAAAAAAAGGTTATTGTAAAACACAAAATTTTAGCATTAATAAAAGAAGTCTCTATTGGAAGCGGACCCAGAGAGGTAGCCCAAATTGGGTGAACTATGGTTTTTCCAACTTGTGTATGTGATTATATTTTTTTTGCTCATTTGAAGCTCCTTTATTTTGTAAGTCATTTATCATTGAAGTGAATTTGGTTAGATAAGTATTTCACATGTAATTTGCAAAATTGTCAAAAGGTCATTTTGTTTTTGAAGATCAATAGATGTTTATGTATATTTGAAATTATCAACATCTAAGAATTTATTAGATCAAGTTGGTATCAAAGCAGATTTGATAAGTATTTTGCATGTAGATTCTTACAAGAGCCAAACTCAAGCTTGGTAAAGGAAAACTTGCAATTTATAAGTCTGAAATTGGAAAACGATTTCAATGACATAAGATGTCTTTGATAAAAGAAGAAGAAGATCAACCCATGATTCCTGAAGAGATTAAAGCTACACTTCAATCATTAAAAGAATAAATAGATGAGTTAGAATGGAGAATCAAAATCCTATAAGAGAATAATATTCGGTAAAAGGAGAAGGAGGAGGTGAAGGCGGTGGACCTTCCGAGCCCCCTTCCCCTTCCTCCTCCTCAACATCAGTTTCTTCTTAAGAAAGTAAACATTCTTCTCATAGAAATAAGTTCTCTAAGAAGACTGACCACAATCTGCCTTTATTAAAATTGGATGTTAAGTTTTAATTTCCAACCTATGATGGAGAATTTCATGCCAAGAAATTGGACAATTGGATCAAGCAAATAGAGGTATATCATAGGGTTCAAAGTATTATGGACGAGGCTGCAAAAATATAGTTAGAGGATCTTCGACTAAGTGGCACTACCTTAATATGGTGGGAGAGTAAGATGCAAGTTGATCTCATTCGAAAGGGTAAAGTAACCTCTTCTTGGGATAATTTTACTATGTCTATCAAAAAACAATTCTATTCATTGGCACATACATAGACGAAAATGATCGAGTGGCAGCATCTAAGATAGGGTAAAGGAAAACATATTCATTCATATACACATGAATTAAAAAATAAGGAATTATCCCTTGGAATTACGTTGTATACTCATGAAACTCTTTTGAAGTACATTGGTGGCATGGACTCATATAGTTTCCACATTATTCTAATGTTTATCCCTACTAGAATCCACAAGGTGTTACTACAAGATACATATCTAGAGGCTAGTAAGGGTAAGCATGCGAGTGAATATAAGAATCCATTCAAGTACAAGACGAAACTAAAAGGAAAATGGAAGAGAAAGATATCAACCACAGTGAAACAAGCTAAGGGAAGACCTACATGTTCCCACTATAAGAAAAAGGGACATGAGGAATCACAGTTTTGGAAGCTACATCCAGAATCACGAGTAAAGAAATCCAAGGATAAAGGGAAGCATAAGGCTATTGTATCAACTCATCAAGATCTAGGATTAGATTCCATAGATGAATCCAAAATCAAGTCCATAGGAAGAAAATATATATCCACTATCAAATCAAACTTTTTAGTTCAATCTACCAAGACGGGAAGTGATATTGATTAGAATAAAAGGAGCGAGTTTTTTCATGTCATAGTTTTAGTCAAACATACAAAGGTAGATACTTTATTTGACAGTGGATCTCAACTAAATATAATATATGAATAAGTTGTTAAGAAGTTGCGATTAAAGATGACACCTCACAAAAATCCATATCCATTAGGTTGGGTGTGTGACAATGTTGACTTCCAGGTAACAAAGAAGTGTAAGATTATATTTGCAATTACGACTAAGTTCTTTGACGATGTTGAGTTAGATGGTGTGCCTCTTGACATTTGTGACATTGTCTTGGGTAGTCCATATCTATTTGAGAGGAAGGATGTGTTCTATTGAGAAGAAAACAAATATCACCTTCTCAAGTATGGGATTGTATATATTTCTAGATCTCATTACATAAAAACTAATGTTTCTTTTGTGAGAACAGGGAAAATGAAGAGACTCGTGAGCGCAAGTAAATATTTTGTTCTCATGATAGTGAAACAGAAAAATAAGATATAACAGATGCTTTAGTAGGTTGTGATCCAAATCATAAGTAGGAATTGATCTACATCATATCTAATTATGATGAGTTGTTTCAGGAACCTATAGGGCTGACTCCTAAAAGAGAGGTTGATCATGAAATATATTTGCAGCAGGATGCTCCTCTTCCAAACATTAGAATGTACATGTCATCAGTGATCGAGAATGTGAAAACCAAGAAGAAAGTTCAAGAGATTCTTGATAAATGAATCATCATACCAAGATCCTCTCTATGTGGTTCTCCTATTGTATTAGTTTTGAAGAAAGATGGCATGTGGAGGATGTGTATTTATTTCCGATCCCTGAACAAGATCACAGTAAGAAACGCTATCCTCTTCCAAGAATATATGATCTATTAGATCAACTAAACATTGTTGTTTATTTCACTAAGTTGGACTTGAGAAGTGGTTACCATCAAATTATAATTGCAGAAGGTGACATATGGAAAATTTCTTTCAATACCAATCAAGGCTTGTTCGAATGGTTGGTTATGCCATTTTGGTTATGTATCACACCAACCAATTTTATGAGATTGATGAATGATGTGTTCAGACCCTACATAGATGATTTTGTTATTATCTATTTAGAAGACATATTGATCTTATTGATATTTAGTTGAACATGGGAAGATCATATGATGCATGTCAAGAATGTTTTTGAAATTTTGGAGAAGAAGAAGTTGTATGTCAATATGTCTAAGTGTGAATTTGGAAAAACTTCTCTGGTATATTTGGGTTGCATTGTAGGAAATGGTCAACTAAAAATATATTCTGAAAAAGTATAAGTCATTGTGAAATGGTCCAAGCCAACTAATTCCATCCAAGTCAGGATATTCTTAGGAGCAGTACAGTACTGGTGGAGATTCATTGCTAGTTTCTCATACATAGAAGCACCTTTACATGCATTAACAAGTGCTAAAAAATTCTTTCAATCGGGAGGAAAGAAACAAAAATCCTTTGAGACATTGAAGGATAAGATAAGCATCGCACCATTTCTGACATTGCCATATCTAAAACAAAAATTTTGATTCAAATTGATGCAAGCGGATATGCCATGGTAAAAATAATGATGCAATGAGGTAAACCTATATGTTATCATTGTGAGACTTTCACTCAAGCTATGATTAACTGTTGGCATAGGAAAATTTTGGGAGAAAACCAAGGAAATTTTGAAGACTTCAAGACAACTTTAGAAAATAAAGAGCGTGTTGGAATTAGAGGAAACATAGCACCAGAAACAGTGGAAAACCAGCACCGAGAAAAGAAATTACAGAGTGGACAAACTACTACAAAGCAGTTGGAAAGTGGACAAGCGTTTATTTGGAGAATGGTTGGATCATGGAACAACCAAGATCAAGTCAAGGATAAAGTGGAAAAACCTAATCCGCTTAGGGATAGGGTTTTTGTATGGGCTTTGTCCCATTTTGTTGTATAAGTAGAATGTATTAGGACACTGAGAAGGTTGTAGTTTTGGTTGGTTCAGCTAATATTTGTAACATGGTTAGGGTTTTAGTTGGAAGTTCTCAGTTTTGTGAGGACTGTTGTGAACTGTGGAGATCGTGTGTATTGAAGGAAGAAATGTACAATGCACAACACTAGATTTTGCAAGAATATGAATAAATATCCAAAGAGACAAATCTTTGTGGATGTATCCCCAATGGGGGGTGAACCATGGTATATCTGTGTCATATGCATGAATGGTTTCATTACTTATTGTTGTGTTTGAGTTAACAAGATTTATGGTGAATATGTTAATTGATAAAGGTTATATTACTGCGCACTAAGGAAAGAAATATAGAATAACACTAAATGAATGCATTTCATAGCTAGTGTTTAGATCTGAATCTTATGATATAGTAGATGAATACCTATCATGGAATACTTTCTTCTATAATGATTAATGAAGTTTGTTGGTCATATTTTGTGTCACTGGTAAGATTTAAAGTTAGCATAATATATGGGTATTTGAGGGTTAGTAGTTGAGTGGATCTAATTCCTCTGAGAGAGTCACACATCCCATCCCATGGTTGCAGACATATGAGTCTTGTGACCACCCATTGAAGTCATCTTTGGTGAGACTGCACAGTGCACTTTGTGCACTGTGTTTCCTTTTGGTATCTAGAAGGGTCGATGGTCGAAGGGTTGTTGGTAATATTGTAGTTAGAGCCTAGGTCATCCCATAAGTAAACCAACATTAACTATCCAAAATATGATAAGCAAGTGTATGTGTTGGTACAAAGTGTAAATAAATGGAAGCATTACTTAATGGGAAATGAGACAATCATTTAGATAGATCATCAACCATTATATTATTTGTAGGCACAAACCAAGCTACAACAGTCACGACAGTTTAGGTGGATGTGTTTTCTACAACAATTTCATCTAGTAATTAAGTATAAGAAGGGTACTTATAACAAGGTTGCATACATGTTATCAACACTAGTAATTAATGCATCTACAATACTCAGGTATAATCCTTTAGCACGTGAAAGTTATCCTAAAAAATATTCTAGGGATGATGATTTTAAAGAAGTATATGATGAATGAACTCACGAAAATCAACAGTTAGACTATTGTATGCATGACAATTTATTATATCATATTGGAAATTATGTATACCAAGAGATGAAAGGGTAAATTTAATCAGAGAAGCTCATACATCTCACATCTCTCGTCATTTCAGGGTTGGTAAGAAAGTTCCATAGTTACAAAGGTATTATTATTGGCCTCAAATGAATTAGATAGTTTCCAAGTATATCAAAGGGTGTGTCATGTGTGCCATAAGTAAACCTAGCAATAAAAAGTTGGGGTTATATACACCACTTCCAGTACCTTCATAGCCATTGGGAAGTATCTCCATGAACTTTGTAAGGGGTTTTCCAATGTCCGGGACAAGTCATGATTATCTATATGTCGTGGTGGACAAATTCAACAAGATGTGTATTCTAATGCCATGCAGGAAACAGGTCACAGTTGAACAGACAACATAGATGTTCTTTGGTAATGTATGGGTTCATTTTGGACTTTCTACATCTATAATATCATATTGAGACTCTCTCTTTTGAAGAATGTTTTAGTCTCGTGTATGGTAGTTAATGGACACTAATTTGAAGAAGAGCACATATTTTCATATGCAGATAGATGGATAGACAGATGTGGTAAAAATAACAGTGGTACATCTACTTCGAGGATACTGCAACAAGCATCCTAAATCATGGGATGAAGAGATTGCTTATATCTAGATGATACAGATAAAGCTAAACGGTTCATCTAGAATATTGAGCAGGTACATCAAGTAGTACAAGAACAATTGGAGAAGAGTCAATCCAAGTACAAAGATAGGCATGATAGATATCAAGCTGATCATTAGTTCAAAGTCAGTGATCAAGTATGGATACATATCAACAAAGATAGAATGAAAGGTGAGGGAAAAAAGATAAGTCTAATATGATATGGTCCATTCAATATCTTAGAGAAGATTGGCACTAATGCCTTTTGTTTAGATCTACCAGCCTACATGAAAATGTATTCAGTGGTAAATGTTGAGAATTTGAAGCTTTATGAGCCCCCTATGATTATGCATGAAGATTAAAGTATTCAAGTTCTAGTAGTTGATGATTTTTATCTAGAATATTTGGATGATCTACAGGAAGATGCCATTGATGACATAAGGATCATAAATTCACAGTGAGGTGATGTGTAATATCTTTGAGTTGGTCTTAAAGGGGTAAAACCAAGTTAATCCAAATGGATGGAGATCGGAAGGGTGACAAAACTCTACCCTCCCCTACTTGTTGAATAAACTTTTGGAGGTCCAAAAGTATTCCAATGAGGAGGAATGATCCAGGAGGATCCAAGAATGATCATAGAGGTCCAAAAAGATCTAGAACATCCAGAGAGGTCCAGAATGGTTCTGAAATGCTCAAAATTCAAATGCTTCAATTTTTTCCAAAATCTTTATCAATGTGGAGAGATCGTCATCATATTTACAATGGCACAAATGTTTCATCAAACATAGATCATATGAAAAATTTATTAGTGATCAAAGGTCAAAGTATAGTCCAAATAGGGAAGTGACACACGACACCATTACAGGGGTGACATGTGGCACTTGATTGGCAGTTGGCTAGGAAAGGTTCGATAAGTGGTCCATGTAAATGTGTTGAACCTGCACAGAATAGATCTATCTAAACAATAATACACCACATTTTCAGAGAGAATTGGAGAAAGAAGAAGAAGGAGAGAAACAAATGAAATAATTCTCATTAACTGTATTCCACACTCAAAGAGTGAATAATTTACAATTGATATAGGATACACGACTAAATAATGACCCATAGTGGTGGTCTAGAGTGATATGGACACACACCAACAGTTACAGGAGTGAAATTCCACCTAGTCTAGTCTCTTAGGCAGTTACGGGAGTGAACTGCCACCTAGCTGAGCTAACTAGTCAACTAGTCTTCAGTTAACTCACCGAAAAAAGAGTATTAGGAGTTAACTCAGGGAAATAAGGGTAATGCACTAGTCTGGTGATGATCCCAAGGGAAGTGCGCATTAGCTGGTGATGATTCCAATGTTGCATGGTGACAAAACCAATGCAACATCTAAACTCAACTCAACTCAACTGGTCCAACTGAAGTGTCAACTGAAAGAGAATATTCTCCAGGTGAAATGTTCTCCCCTAAAATATAAGAGATTGGGTAATGACTAATTATGAATAATAAACAAGGAAAAACCTTAAGAAAAAAAATTCCTAGGTGTGTGTGAAGTAAATCCAACACCCCCCTGAACATCACTATGGTGAAAATAAAGAACGGGTCTTGGAAACGAGGCCATGTTAGGTACCCAAATACAAAAGATACATTGAAATAAATGAGGAAAGAGGGAAAACCTCATGAAAACCCCCCCCCCTCAAATTACAATGCATAAAAAAAATTAAAAATGAGAAGGAACAAAAAGTAGTTTCTAAGCAACCGTGTCCTTCACTCCAAGAAGACCTCGCAACTATGCAAGTTTGTGCTCGTTGAAGATTGTGTTGAAGATGTAGATGTATGCACGGATCTGATGAAGTATATGCACCATTGATATGTCCACACATATCCACTTTATCTTCTTGTAGTGAAAAATATCCAAATAAGGTTTGGATAAAACTTTGAAAACCGTGCGGCCTTTTTCAGAAAAAATGCTGAAATTTTGTTGATTTTAAAAAGATCATAACTTCACTTTTCGGACTCCGTTTCGTACGATTGTTTTTTTTAAATTGGATATTTTCCCGAGAAGAATTCAAATATCCAATTTGTTTCTGAAAATTAATCTCATAAAATATCATAATCGAGTCTAATGTGCGTGGCTCCCTTTTTGTCTCCTGAGATGCATGCATGGTGCATGCAAAAGTGTCTGCATGTGACTCCTTAGTTGCATACCATATATATTCCACATGAAATTTAGAAAACAAATATGAAATGGAGTAGACATAATCTTCAATTAATGGAGTACAAATTTGTGCAAATACTTTTGTAGAAGACTCTTCATAATAAGAGGATTGATCTTCTAATGGCTTCTCTTCTGGCTCTATCTGTTCAACCCTCTACATAAAATCTTCACAATATTCTTTATTCCCAAATAGAACCTCCAATATGGTACATAATTCATTTGGAGTTGTTTCTTGTGAGTCATCATATACTTTATGGAGAATTTCAGAAGAAATAAAATAGAGGATATATCATATGGCCATATCTTGTCTATTGACAAAATCATTTTTCTCATCGGCAAAATCAGACTCTACTTCCATTGCCATAGTTATTTGGTACAAGCCTCTGCATCTGAGAAGAAGAATAATTTTTGGCTTCCATTCCAAATAGTTATGAGGCATGAGATGTATTTCTGGCGAATAATCCATCTTTTTTATTTCTTCAATGTTTTGTACCTGCAAAAACATTTGGTGTAGCTTTTGCTTAGCAGTCTGTTGGATCTGATACCATGTAAATGTGTTGAAACTACATAGAATAGATCTATCTAAATAACAATACACACATTTGCAGAGAGAATTGGAGAAAGAAGAAGAAGGAGAAAAAATAATGAAAGAATTCTCATTAACTGTATTCCACACTCAAAGAGTGAATAATTTACATTAGATATAGGATACATGACTAACTAATGACCCATAGTGGTGGTATATAGTGATATGGACACACACCAATAGTTACAAGAGTGAACTTCTACCTAGTCTAGTCTCTCAGGTAGTTACGAGAGTGAACTGCCACCTAGCTGAGTTAACTAGTCAACTAGTCTTCAGTTAACTCACCAAACAAAGAGTAGTGAGGAGTTAACTCAGGGAAACAAGGGTAATGTGCCATTATAGTGATGATCCAAAAGCAAGTGCGCATTAGTTGGTGATGATCCCAATGTTGCATGGTGACAAAACCAATGCAACACCTAAACTCAACTCAACTAGTCAAACTGAAGTGTCAACTGAAAGAGAATATTCTCCAAGTGGAATATTCTCCCCTAAAATATAGGAGACTGGATAATGACTAATTATGACTAATAAACAAGAAATAACCTTAGGAAAAATAAATNGGAATATTCTCCCCTAAAATATAGGAGACTGGATAATGACTAATTATGACTAATAAACAAGGAAAAACCTTAGGAAAAAAAATTCCTAGGTGTGTGTGAAGTAACTCCAACAGTCCAACCGCATGATGACAAGAGGGTCCATAAAAAAAGTGGCATTGGAAAGAGCCAATGAAAGGTCGCCATGTAGCAACCTCCCATTGGCCCATATGGTCCAGCTTATATAAACATATTGGGAGTCAACATGGTCTGAACCTGCAACCTCCCTATCTGAAATCCTTCACATATTCCACTCTACCAATACACCACACTATGTTATTTATTAACTATGTGGCAATTAATATATTTAAAATTATACAAAGTTGCTTATGGGTGGCTAAAGGGTCTAGGGCCTAAGCCCTCGACCCTTAGCCCTAGTACTTACCATACCACATGACCAAACCATATTGTGGAGTGAGATATCACCTAAATATGCATGACAGTTGATATCATATATTATATTGTT
>SNQJ01S0018345.1:74552-99716 GCA_010110895.2 Picea sitchensis | reverse complement strand
AAAAGATCCTGAATAAAATCACACGCACCAAAATTGTGTTTTTATAAACAATACAAAATGAGATCATGCCCAAGGTGGACAAAACCAAAACATAAATTGAAACATCACATAAAATCCTAGTACAAGACTACTACGCATAAAAATCCTCTTTATAATAGGAGGAAGAAAAAATCTAAGATTGAAGCCTCAAAATGCTAACCACCCATTATCTGGGAGCTAGGTGGTGATGAATCAAAAGACAAAAGAGTTAATTGCTTGCCCTTTATATTAGACTTACATGACTTCGTTGAGGTGTTCCATGGTATAACATCTCGCTCTTGCGAGCACATATTATTGACTTATTCTTTGAGGACACTTGCGTGAAATTGATCCGGTTATAGTACATGGTTATGGTTTTTCTTATAGATTTTTGTGGTGATATTGATGGGTTATGATGTTATGTTATTTGATATCTATGTGTTGACAAATGTCATTGACGAGTTTTCCCTTAGTGTGCAGGACACTTGACAAATTGAGAATGTCGATGGCATCAATGGACCTTCTTGGACTCCGAATTAAGTCAAGGAGTGGATTGTATTGGTTTGGGTATTTCATTTATGCATATGTAACATATGATCAATTATATTATGATGTTTTTTATGGATCATTGACAGTGTTTCGTTAATGAATATAGGTTGACTATCACTTGTTAATTTGACATACATAAGTAGTAAAGGGGCCATGCACATAGACCAGATATTGAGGGAGAGGTGTGGCAGCGTCCCTATAATAGCCTACTAGCACTCTCGTCGTGGATATAATTGTAGGTTAACTATTACCAAGTTTGAGAGGTCCACGATGTCATGAGGGCATATTGAGACAGTCGCTCATGAAGATTTCTAAGGGGCACACAATAAGGCGGGGTCCTTATTTCTTAGAAGCCCTTAGTCTCTCACAAGGTCGCCCAAATGGAGTGTTGATTCCAGGTGTTGGACAACTACCAAAACCAGTCAAAGGCGAGTGACACCCTTAAAGCAAAGAGTGCATTTTGAAGGGCACGTCATGAAATTAAAAATTTGAGTCATAGGCAAGTGGCACCCTTGGAGCACAGAGTGAGTCTTGAATGACACGTCATGTAAATAAAATTTGAGTCAATGAATCTAGGTGGCCTAGAAAACCTTTAGCGAATAATTAACCTTGTAAAATCTTGAGCATTGTCTAATCAATCGATTAATTAATTAATTAATTAAGTATTGAATTTATTAATCATAATCCCTATAAGAGTCTAAGCCTTTGCAATTAACAAATTAATTAAGCCTAAGTCTAAGTTAGTAAGAAGACAAAAAACTAAATTTATAAACTAAATAATGAGGGGATGAAGTAAATCAATTTAAGAATTAAAGAAAAATAAAATAAATATAAAGATTGATTTAATACACATATGTGCAAGTAATTACCAAATTGGAATTTAAGGTAAGAATGGAATAAAGCTAAAGGAATGGGTATGCATAGAAAGGAATCTAGAGTCTAGTTAACACTAGTCTAACTAGGAGAAGATTCTTTTTTTAACTCAACTCAGTTTTAGAAAGGTGTCAGTCATTAATTGAAAATAAGGGGAATAAAGAGACAACTAGGAGTGATTTAAGAATCCTTTTTAGGAAGGGTGAGGGAAATTGAATTTTTTTTAAATAAAATGTGGATTTAATTGTGCAAATTGGGGAAAGGGTGACAAGTGTAAGGGGGAGATAATTGTAAATTATTTTAATTAAAAAGAGAATTAATTGTGCAAGTGGCGTTGAGTTATGGGAAAATTTTGTAAAAAAAATGGTTGTGATGAGCAATGGATCACATGGGTTATGGTAAGGTTATGCTACAAAAATTTTGACTGGTGTTACTTGTGAGAGTTGGGATAGAGTTATGCGGGGCAAGCTGGGAGCTAGAGGATTTTTGGTTGGGTGTGTGTGTGGCCCCTTTACAATTCGGGGGGCTAAGAAGGAAGAAGAGTACCCCTAGAATTAGCTAGGAGGTACCGGTGAAGTCTCTCCATTAGCAAGTGAAGGAGGGTGTGGCACAAAATTGTTTTGGTGAGAGGCTTGTCTTCAATAATTTGATCTTCGGTCTACAGTGACTGGTAATTTCATTGTTATTTAAATTCTTAGTTTATAATTGTTTCCGGTTGAAGGGTAAAACTATTTCTGTGTATATATGCCATTGGAAGATTGTTGGGTTGATAGCATTAGATTTCATTTCAAAATTTGTCTTAAGAATGTATTGTCAATATGAATCATTAAGCAATTTATGTATAACAAGGTGTTTAGTTATGCACAATTTATTGTACTGTTATTGGTTTCTCTGAACTGAGTAGCGAAGTGAACTTTTACTTTTGTTTCCAGATTGATCTATGTGAATGGCTTTAAGAAAACTAAGAAACTCGACCCCTTGATTCGTTGTCACTTAAGTTAACCGAATTTCAATTTTTCCTTCAAATTCTGGAAAAATATCGTGAGGGAAGGGGGTTCGCTCTTCTCAATGTGAGAATTATCCCTTGACTGATGGTGCACTCACTTGCACAAAGAATAGAGAGTTGGCACTCTTGTTGAGTGAATCTTTCGTCCTATCCAAACAACAAACGATACTTATAATTCTGAGCATCCTTACTTCCTTCTCCATGTTTTATTGTTGGCAAGTCTATTATGGTGGGTTTTTGTGTAATGTTGTCCAAACAAAAAATGGTATGATTAATTCTGAGCATTTCCACTGCCGCTTTCAAAGATCTATCTTGCTTCGCTGGAGATGGGGATTATGGTGGTTTCATACTTGTGTGGGCTCTCCTTCCTTGGCATGGAACTTGGTATTATGGCGTTGTCGATGTGTGTGCATAATGTTTCCCCTTCTTGGGCTCCATCCTTGGCACCTTATGTGAGTTGTCCCATGACATGGCTCACGATGTGGCTTTGGTTGGATAGTGTACTTGGAGACTGGGTCACGTTTGGCTTCCGGCTCTTTAACCCTTTCATAGAGCTTGGTGTTCTGTGCGTTGTGGCACATGGAGATGGTCACCAAACTTGCATGCATTTCCTTATTAGAACATGTCTCGTTTGATTCGAGTGAGACAACTCCTTCCTCTGTGTTAAATACAGAGTCTCTCCTTACATTGAATTGGTACAGAATCTCTCCTTACTTTGAATTGGTTTTACCACTTGGTCATCGCTCGGTTGCACAACGATTTCACACACTCAATTTAAGGGAGAATCCTAAATAGTATTGGGGCGTGGGTAGCTTGGTCGAGTTGCTCGTTTCGAGTAAGGCTTGGGCAAGTTTTAACCTAATTATGAATCTTCCTTCTTGCGTTTCTTTCAAGAGGTCCTTTATTGTTGCTGTGAAATTTCAGATAAGAAATTCATAAGTCAGTGCCAGAATTGGGGTCGGGTAATCTGAGAACAGTTCTGAGGTTTGCAGTTTCCTGAAGCCTTCGAGGTCGTAAGGGGTTCCAGCCTTGAATATTAGTTTATTGTCCACGCTGTAGAGGATTGATCCTCTTAACTCTTTCAAACTAATAAGGAAATCATTGAAATTTGATATAACTCTTTTTATGTTGAGATCAACACTTAGTTCGTAATCTTGGAAGGGAGGGTTCGTCTAATTCCTCATTTATTTAATTATGACGTTAACCTTATTAACTCCAAAAAGGAAAGAAATTGATTCCTTAATCGCCTTTTATTTGATTTCTCAAGGCCCTTACCTAAGAATAGGTAGGTTAGCTTGAAGCCCCTTTTTATTACTTGAGAGATTGTGATTCTTCCTTAAATTTTATTTCTATGGATGTGAAGGTTGGATGAGGCCCTTAATGTACTTATTAAATTCATCCTTGATTCCTTAGAGTTTATGTAAATAGTATTAGGTGTTTCTTCAATTATTTATATAAAGTCTTAAGCCAACCTTGAGTCCTTTAAATATTTCTTATTTAATGGATATAATAAAGCAATTGAATTCTATTCAATTTTATTAGATTGACCTTCTCATGGTACCCTAATGGATATAAATTGGTAATGACTTCTTTTGTGATAATTAATTAGGATGAGTTATTTAAAGAGATTTAATTGCGCTACCTAAGGAAGGTACGTGGTACAATATATTGATGAATTGATAATTGTTGATTACTAGGGTTGAACTTAACGTAGGAAGAGTCTAAAAATGGGTGCCATTAGATCTCTACCCAGTACTGGAATCTTACTTACGCCTTCTTAGATTTAACAAGTCCTTGGCTCTTATTCCCTTACTCATTTGTTCTCATGCTCTTATAGTTCTTATTACTTTTATGTTTTGTCCTCTCACTTGTTTTCTCTCAGCTTCATGCGAAAAATTGACCGAGTATAGTAGATTATTCCGTAATGCCTTGAATATTAATGTTTAAGTATAGTTGATATATCTAGTCTTGAATTGTGGTTTTGTTGGATGTTCCATAGGTGGTAAGTGCTTCTCTTAATTGATGTATGGAACTGGTAGTTGGACTATTGTTGGAATGCTTCATAGGAGAAATTTTCGTTAATGTAGTCGGAAGGTTGTTGGAATGTGTCAATGTAGTCGGAAGGTTGTTGGAATGTGTCGTAGGTGGTATTTTCGTTAATACTTGATGTATGTTGTGTAGTAAATCATTCTGCCGCACCATGAATATTCAATGAATAAAGTATGATTGTTTTAGAAATTAGTTTACTCTTTCACCTTGGAATAATGTTGACCTACGATTGATTAAGTATTTATATACTCTTGCGCCATTAAAATTAATGTCGATTATTTTGGCGACATGAAATAATGTATATGTATGGTTGATTTAGTAATTAGAATCTATTGTGCCATTAAAATAATTATGAAATGTGATTGATTATAGGATTTAGACACCTCCTTGTTCCACAAAATAGTCGCCAACCCTGAGACCTTAAATAATCAAAATCAATCGGATGAATCCTAGGCTTGAGCATTGCTTATCTATCCAGAAGGTCCTAACCTTGCAGAGTAGGTTGGGCAGGTAGTTTTTTATTACTCAGTGATGTGGTTGAGCTTTTATTGTATTTTCTTCAGTTCATCGCATTGTGCTGAATTGCGTCGCTCTTTATGTTTATGCGTGGATTATGCATCGTTGTTAATTATGTTAATGCATTGAATGTGCAGTTATTAAGTTATGATGATGAGTAGCTTGTGATGTTAATAATTATGTCATGACAATTTTAATTTCCTTGCAAAAATAAAAAAATTCCTATCATACATATTTGTTTATTGTCGTAACGGAGGGGACGTTACATATGGCATCAGAGCAGGTTCAACCCTGTGACTGTGGATCATCACACCTTGCTCTATCGTATACATTGATCAATAATTTATTGATAATTTAAGATTGTAAATTGTCCCTAAGGTAATATTGGTTGGAGGATGCCATGGAGGTATATGACGTGGTGCTAAGGGAAGAGTTGTGGTGCCTCTAATAGAACCCGCGTTAGAGGGGTCTAAACCCCAAGGAGAAGAAAAATTCTTTGGGAAGGAGCATATTTTTGTGGGGTATGTGGTTGGTTTATTGAGGTCCTTTCTGAGGATGTTAGAGGCCTTGATTAACCAACTAGATAGAGATGAGGCTAGGGCACTTGTACCCAATGAGGGTTCATAGCGCACTCCATCTAGCAGTGGTAGCATTCACAGAGAACTCAAGAAGGTGAAGTTGCCCGAGTTCATGGGTGCCATAGACGACTCAGTCATCGAGGCATAGTTAGAGAACGTGGCAATGTGAGTTGCACTTCGTGACTACACCTCCAATATGAAGGTCCGTAGGGAATTCTTTTAGCTGAAAGGGAGTTCTCTTATATGGTGGAAGATGCTCCTACATCGACTAAACATGGTTGTTGAAGACTTGTCATGGGAACTATTCAAGGATTGGTTCTGGGAGAGGTATTTGTGATAGGAATTCATTGAGTGCTAGCTCAATGAGTTCAATGCCTTACGATAGGGTGGTCGTATGGTGTCGTAGAATGAGGCCAGATGGTGAAGCTACTTTGATATGCACCACATATGAACATAAAGAATTTAAAGGTCAACACGTTGTGTTTGGCCTTAAATTCAACATTTGTGAAATGGTGAGGATCCTAATTCCTCAGACGTCACACGACGCAATCCATAAGGCCCTCATAGCTGAGGAAGAGTTGACCAGTGGGGGATAGGGTAGGACTCCTACAAGATGGACTGGACAAACAATGTTAGGTGTGCAACAACATCAGACACTAGCCCCGACATAAATCAAGGTATCGTGATACCTCGAGAGGATCCACGTTCATGACACCACCATGACTAGATCCTTAGCGGGGGACTCCCTACAGAAGACCACTGCATCAACAACATCGTTTTTTATAGAAACAATAGTTTAGGTCTGTCAACAAGACAGACCAGGATCATAGGCTAGTAGACCAACAACTTCTACTTCAGGGCAATGAGTACTGGACTGAAGACTGGGTGTTAGACATGTGGAGAGCCACATTACCAATGATATTGTCTAGTTGAGAAGGCTAGAGAAGCCAGGTCAACAGGACACGCTACATTTTTAGATTGGGTAGCGCCCACAATATACAGGTAGTGGTGAATGACCACCAGGCCGAGCACCAGTCCACTGCGCTTGAGATTTCAAGTACCGTAGTCGACCAAACCTTTAGTATTTTGATAGATCTAGGTGCTAAAAAGATCTTTGTTTCTGGTGCAGTGCTAAAGGGAATTAAGGTAAAGGAAGTCAAGCAAGATGATTTTAGATACGTAGAAATGGCTTCGGGTGCCAAACAGAAATTTGGAGGAAAGGTTACATATTGTCACATTAGCTTGGGATATTTTGTAACTAAGGCCAATCTATATGTCACAATATTAGGATCTTATGATGTAGTGATTGGTATGGAATGGTTGGAATCACATGACACGATACTCAACTGTAAGACGAAATGGTTAAGTTGGCCGATGATGTGCGGAAAAGAAGAGTGATTGTGGGAAGAAATGAGGGAGTGTCCTTGAGGTTCATTTATTCCCTATAGCTACAGAAGAGCATGCACAAGGGATGTAAGTTATATGCAGTATTTTCACTAAACGACAAGGGAAAGGTGAGGTGGAAGGATTAGGAAACCTCTTGGTAGTACAAGAGTTTGTTGACGTGTTTCCGAAAGAGTTACCAGGCTTGCCGCCCAAAAAAGAGTTGGAATTTCCAATCGAATTGAAACCTGGAACTGAACCGATAGCAAGAACGTCTTATCAGATGTCGAAACCTGAGTTATAGGAGTTGAAAATGCAACTAAAGGATTTGTTGGACCTAGGAATTATATTCCGAAGTGTGTCACCTTGGGGTGTTTCTATTATCTTCATAAGAAAGAAGGATGGGTTGTGGAGACTCTATATTGAATATCATCAATTCAACAAGGCAACGATCACGAACCAATATCTGTTTCCAAGAATGGACGATTTTTTTTTATCAAATGAAAGGCACAACTTTGTTTTCAAAGATCGATTTGAGATCAGGATATCACCAATTATGGAACAAAGAGGAATACATTCCTAAGAACGCATTCAAAACAAGGTTTGAACATTATGAGTTAATAGTTTTACTTTTTGGACTAACAAACGCCCCAGGGGTATTCATGAGTTTGATGAATAGGGTGTTTTGCGAATACTTGGAGAAGTTTGTTCAAGTATTCATGGATGACATATTGATATATTATTGGACAATGGAAGGACATGACAAACATTTGCGCTTGTTACTACAATGTTTATGAGAAAACAAATTTTATGAGAAATTGTTGAAATGCTTTTTTTATCAATCAAGGATTCATTATTTAGGGCATGTTATCTCTTGCAAAGCCATCACTGTGGATCCAATGAAGGTAGAGGCTATTATGGAATGGCCTGCACTGACGAACATACTAGAAGTATGTAGCTTTATGGTTTTAGCAAGATATTACTGATGGTTCGTCGAAGGTTTTTCTAAGATAGAAAATCCGATCATGGAATTGCAGAAGAAAATCAAGAAGTTTGTATGGACCAAAAAATGCACAGAAGAATTTTGAAGGGTCAAGGAGATGTTGATGACAACGTCGATACTAAAAGTCCCCTACATGGACAAGGAATTCTTGGTATGCATAGACGCATCCTAGGAAGGCTTAGCTGGAGTCTTGATGCAAGACGATCGAGTGATCACTTACATCTCAAGGAAATTAAGAAAGAATGAGGAGAACTATGCAACACATTATTTAGAGTTATTGGCAATTGTGTATTCCTTGAGAGTGTGGAGAAACTATCTGATTGGATGAAAGTTCAAACTAAAAATAGATCATTGTGGATTGTAGCACATATTTATGTAGAGTGACTTGAATGTGCGAAAAAGGCATTGGTCAGAATTGCTTAGCGAATACAATTTTGATATTTCTTAAATAAAAAGAACAATGAACAGAGTGGCAGATGTGTTGTGTCAGAGACCATGCATATTTTTGGTGATACCTCTTCAGACGAATCTTCAATAAAATATTCTAACTATACAGGGCGACGATGACTGGCATAAAGAGGTTAAGGAAAATATCAGACACGACACCATGTTGGTACCAAAATTTGAAGGATATACATTGGAAAATGATGAATTGATGAGGTATAATAACCAGATTTACATACCGCCTAATGATGAATTGAGAAGTTTTATCTTAAATGAAGCATAGAGAAGTGTACATGGCTCATCCAGAAATAACAAAGATAAGGGCAGGCCTTAAGTCCTTATTCTTCTGGAAGGGAATGAAGACGGAAATATTTAACTTCATGGCGAGATATCTATAATGTCAGCAAGTGAAGGCTGAACATAGACGTCCGGTAGGATTACTACAACCACACGCTATTTCAGGACTGAAATAGGAGGTGATTTCGATGGAATTTATCGTTGGATTGTCGCTAATGACAAGGAGGCATGACTCGATTTTTGTAGTAGTTGACACTTTGACGAAGAGTTCACATTTTATAACTATGTGCATGAAGTACCAGGCGCCAGACATAGCTAGAGGTTTTATCAGTGATATTTAATATTACATGGTGTGCCTAAAATGATCATATCTAATAGAGGATCGATGTTTACAGTACAATTTTGGACTAGTTTCCAAGAGGCCTTGGGGACACAACTGAGCTTTAGTACAACATATCACCCTAAGACCAACGAGAAGACAAAAAGAATGAATTTTTTTTGGAAGATATGTTGTGTATGTACGTGATGGACCAACAGAAGCATTGGGAAGAGTTCTTGCCACTAGTAGAGTTTGTGTACAACAACCACTATCAAGGTACCATTAAGATGGCACCATTTGAGTTTCTTTATAGGCGACTGTGTTGGATGCCATTGAGATCGGATCGAATCAAGGATAGGGTCCCCATAGAACTAGAAGCGATCCAAGAAATGGAAGAGAAAATGAAATGATAAGACAAAGTATTAAATAAGTGCAAGATCGGCAGAAGAGTTATGTCGATGTGCATCACGTTAACCGCAACTATGAAGTTCGCGAACAAGTTTTCTTGTGGGTGAAGTCACACAAGAGTTCGATTAAGTTCAGAAAGGGTGATAAAATATCTCCTAGGCTTGTGGGACCTTTCAAGGTTGTGGAAAAGAAAGGAACTATGGCCTATAAACTAGCCTTTCTTGATTCTTTTAGGCGTATGCATGATGTTTTTAATGTATCTATTTTGAGACATTATGTTAGTGATCCTAAACATGTGATTGACATGATTTCCTTGCAGGTGTCGGACGAGGGTGCACTCAGGGTGGAGCCAATCCACATTCTAGACCATCGCGTTCGACAACTACGACATCAAACAATCGATCAAGTCAAGGTCTAGTGGGACAACTATAGTCCACACTTGGCTACCTGGAAGGACACATATGATATGCATTAGTAGTTTCCATATTTATTTTATAGTTAGACATATAGATCTTATTAGATGGTTTATTTACTACATTTTATAAAATGTACAACTTCGAAATGAAGTTTGAAACAAGAGGGGTGTATGTAACATCCCTCTCTTGCGAGTGCATGTTATTGACTTATTCTTTGAGGACACTTGTGTGCAAGTGATCCAACTATAATACATGGTTATGGTTTTGTTTATAGGTTTTTATGATGATGTTGATGGGTTATGATGTTATGTTATTTGAAATCTATGTATTGACAAATATTATTGACGAGTTTTTCCTGAGTGTGTAGGAAACTTGACAGATTGAGGATGCCGATGAAATCAATGGACCTCCTTGGACTCTGAATTGAGTCAGGGAGTGGATTGGATTGGTTTGGTTATTTCATTTCTGCATATGTGACATATGATCGATTATATTATGATGTTGTTTATGGATCATTGACAATGTTTCATTGATGGATGCAGGCTAGCAATTTCTTGCTAATATGGATCACATAAGGAGTAAAGGAGCCATGCACATAGACCATATATTGAGGGAGAGGTGTGGCAACATCCCTGTCATAGCCTACTAGCACTCCCAATGTGGCTCGAACTGTAGGTTAACAATTACCTAGTTCGAGAGGTCCACGATGTCGTGAAGGAAGTTTGAGATAGTTGCTCACGAATATTTATAATGGGCACGCAATAAGGCATGGTCCTTATTCCTTAGAATCCCTTAGTCTCTCACATGGTCACTCGAATGGAGTGTTGACTCCAGCGGTTGGACAACTACCAAGACGAGTCAAAGGTGAGTGGCACCCTTGGAGCACAAAGTGTGTCTTGAAGGGCACATTGCATAATTAAAAATTTGATTCAAAGGTGAGTGGCACCCTTGGAGCACGAAGTGCGTCTTGAAGGTCACGTCGCATAAATAAAATTTGAGTCAATGAATCTAGGTGGCCTAGAAAACCCTGAGCGAATAAATAACCTTGTAAAATATTGAGCACTATCGAATCAATCGATTAACTAATTAATTAAGGTTTGAATTTATTAATCATAATCCCTATAAGAGTCTAAGCCTTTGTAACTAAAAATTTAATTAATCCTAATTCTAAGTTAGTAAGAAGACTAAAAACTAAATTTATAAATTAAATAATGAGGGGATGAAGTAAATCAATATAAGAATTAAAGGAAAATAAAATAAATTTAAAGATTGATTTAATACATATATGTGCAAGTAATTACCAAATTGGAATTTAAGGTAAGAATGGAATAAAGCTAAATGAATGGGTACACATAGAAATGAATCAAGAGTCTAGTTAACACTAGTCTAACTAGGAGAAGATTCATATTTTAGCTCAACTCAGTTTTAGAAAGGTGTGAGTCATTAATTTGAAATAAGAGGAATAAAGAGACAAATAGGATTGATTTAAGGAGTGCTTTTAGGAAGGGTGAGGGAAATTGAATTTTATTAAAATAAAATGTGGATTTAATTGTGTAAATTGGGGAAAGGGTGACAAGTGTAAGGGGGAGATAATTCTAAATTATTTTAATTAAAAAGCTAAGTAATTGTGCAAGTAGGGATGTGTTATGGGAAAATTCTATAAAACAAATGGATGTGATGAGGAATGGATCACACAGGTTATGGCAAGGTTATGCTACATAAATTTTGATTGGTTTTACTTGTGAGATTTGGGATACCCAACTTGGGAGAGAGTGTTGACTCTACCTTGTGGGGCAAGCTAGGAGATAAAGGATTTATGGTTGGGTGTGTGTGTATATCCCATTTGTGGATCATGGGGCTAAGGTTCAAGAAGAGTACCCCTAGCATTGTTTAGGAGGTACCGGTGAAGTCTCTCGATTAGCAAGCAAAGGAGGGTGTGGCGCAAAATTCTTCAGAGTGAGGCTCATCTTCAACAATTTGATCTTTGGTCTATGGTGACTGGTAATTTGATTGTTATTTAAATTCTTAGTTTATAATTGTTTTCGATTAAAGGGTAAAACTATTTCTGTGTATATATGCCATTGGAAGATTGTTGGTTTGATAGCATTAGATTTCATTTAAAAAATTGTCTTAAGAATGTATTTTCGATATGAATCGTTGAGAAAATTATTATAACAAGATGTTTAGTTCTGTGCAATTTGTTATTGGTTGCTATGAATTGAGTAGCGAAGTAAATTTTTATTTTTTTTACTAGATTGAGCCATGTGAATGGATTTAAGAAAACTAAGAGACCCGACCCCTCGATTCGTTGTCACTTAAGTTAACCCAATTTCGATTCTTCATTCAAATTTCTGGAAAAATATCATGAGGGAAGGGGGTTCACTCTTCCCAATGTGAGAATTATCCCGTGAGGGAAGGGGGTTCACTCTTCTCAATGTGAGAATTATCCCTTGAATGATGGCTCACTCGCATGAAAAAATAATAGAGATTCAATGCTCTTCTTGAGTGAATCTTTTGTCTTTTCCAAACAACAAATGATACCTTTAATTCTGAGCATTCTTACTGCATTCTCCATGTTTTATTGTTGGGAAGTCTATTATGGTGGGTTTTTGTGCAATGTTGTCTAAACAACAAATGACATGATTAATTATGATCATTTCCACTTCCACTTTCAAATATATTTGTTGCCTCACTGGAGATGGGGATTATGGTGGTTTCAGACCTATGTGGGCTCTCCTCCCTTGGCATGGAGCTTGGTATTATGGTATTTTCAATGCATGTTCATAAAGTTTCCACTTCATGGGCTCCCTCCTTGGCACCTTGTGTGAGTTTTTCCGTGGCATGGCTCACGATGTGGCTTTGGTTGGATAGTTTCCTTGGAGACTGGGTTCGATGGGTAACTATCCCATTACATAAAAACACATGGTGCAAGAGAATGTGCTCGAGCCTCACATTTGTCTTTGGGCTCTTAAACCCTTTTAAAGATATTGGTGTTTTGTGCATTGATGACGTGTAGTGCATGCATAGCCCATAGGCTCTCCCTCCTTGGCACTTGAGGCTCGGGAGCTCTGTGTATTGGAGCAATCGATTATTTCCTTATGACCCTTTGACAATATTAGCTATGTTACCCTTCAGTCCGATTTTGCGTGGTGCATGGGTGTGTGGCATAGGGAGCTAGTCACTAAACTTGTGCACATTTCCTTATTAGAACATGTCTTGTTTGATCCAAGCGAGCTGGCTCCTTCCTCTATGCTAAATCCAAAGTCTCTCCTTACTTTGAATCAATTTTACCACCTGGTCATCGTTGGGTTTCACAACGATTTCACACAGTCGATTTAAGGGCGAATGTTAGCTAGTATTGGGGCACGGGTAGCTTGGCTGAGCTGCTCGTTTTGATTTGGGCTTGGGCATAATTTCACCTTTGTATTAATCCCCATTTTTGCATGTCTTTCAAGGGGTCTAGGGTCCTTTATTGCTGCTGTCAAATTTTAGATAAGAAATTTAGAAGTCAGTGCCAGAACCAAGGCCGGTTAATCTATAAACAGTTCTGAGGTGTTTCCTAAAGCCTTCGAGGTCGCAAGGGGTTCCCCCTTTGAATATTAGTTTACTGTCCACACTAGTAGAGGATTGATCCTCTTAGCTCTTTTAAACTGATAAGGAAATCATTGAAATTTGATATAACTCTTGCTATGTTGAGATTGGTGCTTAGTCCATAATATTGGAAAGGAGGGTTGGTGTAATTGCTCATTTATATAATTATATCCTTAACCTTCTTAACTCCAAAAAGGAAAGAAGTTGACTCCTTAATCTCCTTTTTATTTGATTTCTTAAGGCCCTTACCTAAGAATAGGTAGGTTAGCTTGAAGCCCCTTTTTATTGCTTGAGAGACTGTGATTCTTCCTTAAATTTTATTTATATGGATGTGAAGGTTGATGAGGCCTTTATTGTACTTATTAAATTGATACTTGATTCCTTAAGGCTTATGTAAATTGTATTGGGTGTTTCTTCAATTATTTATGCAATGTCTTAATCCAGTCTTAAGTCCTATATTTCTTATTTAATGGATATAATAAAGCAGTTGACTTCTATTCAATTTTATTAGATTAACCTTCTCATGGTACCCTAATGGATATAAATTGGTAATGACTTCTTTTGTGTTGTTTACTTAGGATGAGTTATCTAAAGACATTTAGTTACGCTAACTAAGGAAGGTACTTGGTACAATAACTGGATGAACTAATAATTGTTGATTGCTAGGCTTGAACTTAACGTAGGTAGAGTTCTAAAAATGGGCACCATTAGATCTCTACCCAGTACTGGAATCTTACTTACGCCTTCTTATATTTTACAAGTCCTTGGGTATTATTGCCTTACTCATTTGCACTCATGCTCTTATAGTTCTTATTACTTTTATGTTTTGTCCTCTCACTCGTTTGCTCTCAGCTTCATGTGAAAAATTGACCGAGTATAGTAGATTATTCCTTTACGCCTTGAATATTAATGGATAAGTATAGTTGATATATCTAGTCTTGAATTTTGATTTTCTTGGATGTTCCATAGGTGGCAAGTGCTTCTCTTAATTGATTTATGGAACTCGTAGCTGGACTATTGTTGGAACACTTCATAGGTGGAAATTTGGGTCAATTTAATTAATATGTGTCATTGTAGTCAAATGGTTGTTGGAATGTGTCGTAGGTCGTATTTTCGTCAATACTTGATGTATGTGGTGTAGTAAATCATTCTTTCACGCCATGAATATTCGATGAATAAAGTATGATTGTTTTAGAAATTAGTTTACTCTTGCGCCTTGGAATAATGTTGACCTGTGATTGATTGAGTATTTATACTCTCTTGCACCATTAAAATTAATGTCGATTATTCTTGCACCATGAAATAATGTAGATTTGTAGTTGATTTAGTAATTAGATTCTATTGCACCATTAGAATAATGATGATATGTGATTGATTATGGGATTTAGACACCTCCTTGTTCCTCTAAACAATCGTCAACCTTGAGACCTTAAATGGTCAAAATCAATCGGATGAATCTTAGGCTTGAGTGTTTCTTATGTGTCCTAGAGGTCCTAACCTTGCAGGGTAGGTTGGGCGAGTAGTTCATTATTACTTAGTGATGTAGTTGAAATTTTATTGTATTTTCTTCAGTTGATTGTGTTGTGATAAATTACGTCATTCTTTATGCGTGGATTATGCGTCATTATTAATTATGTTAATGCATCGAATGCGTAGTTATTAAGTTATGATGATGTGTATCCTGTGATGTTAATAATTATGTCATGATGATTTTAATTTTCTTGCAAAAAAAATAAAATTATATGATACATCGATGTTTATTTTTGTAACGGAGGGGACGTTACACATGGAACCCTATAACTACTCAAATCCAAAGGAAAATTGAGCTAAGTTTGCTGAAGATCAGGAAAATCCTTCAAAGCAAAGGTTCACTCTCGTGCAAGTCCACACACATGGTAGTAGATTTCTTTTCCATCATTTCGTCCCTCTGTCGCATGAGAGCTTGGTCAAGCAACAAGTTAATAGAATATTGTGCTCCGTTATTTTTATTTTCATCCGCCATGAAGGGTTTCTTGGGCATGCAAGAGTGATTTTCCTCAAGAGAGACAACCTCGAGACCCAACTTGCTATACTCGGACCTCATTGGGGAAATCCATTGAAAAATGATCAAGAGAAGCCTACTATGATACCACTGATCCAGAATATTTTTGGAATGAAATGAAAGAAATGATATTGTACAATGAAATACACATAAATATTGCCTGAAACAGATAAATGTAGCAATACATGATTTCTATTAATGAAAGAAATGTACAGAGACTATAAAAATATAGAGTGCAAGACTCTCTAGAAGAGATGTGATGGCTACGCTCATTCGTAAGAATATGAGTACAATCATGAGGCTCTAAAAGCCCTTTTACAATAAACATGAATGCCAAAACCCTAGACATCCAAAAACCTAACCATAGGAGATGAAGCATCAATAGCCATGTGGGCCCATTGGGGTAGCTTAATACATCAACTCCCTAGGGTCATAATTTTTTTCCTTTTTAGTTGCGTGATTCTCTGTTTGAAAGGGATTTCCAAGAACTTCAGGTAATGTCATCAAACTTTGACTTTGTCAATATTTTAACTGTGGAAAGCCCAAAAAATGTTGTTTGGGGCCTCAAAATGGCCCCAAAAGTACAAAAAGGTGTACTGAGATGAAAATTGCCACCAATATCCACCTGGATGTTGTGTAGCACTTCAATATAGCCTCAGAAGTGCATAACCCATAATTACAAAGAAGTGTCCCCATTACAAAGAAACGTGTTGAACTGAAAACTGTAAAGATGAGCCAATTGGAATTTGGAACAGGTGGTGGCCACCAATATCCACCTAGATCATGAACCCTCATGTTGACTACATCATTTACTTTATAAAAAGGGGCATGTCGAAAAGAACAATGAGAAAATTATTTCCCATGGTAGCCTTGTAAGATAGAGAAATAACCATGAAGATAAGTATTGAATTATGATTGCATATTTATTTTTAAATACATGATTATATTGTGGAGTTGATAACTTTCGTTAATATGATAATCTCTACATGATAATATCCATAACATGTATTTTGTCTTGATTCTTGTTATATGAATAGTTGAAAAATGAAGACATGAATTGAGTATTTCGAAAGAAGAACACCAAGGATTGTGTACTTCAAAGGAAAAAATGACGCAATACCACCTACAACCAAAGAGTATATTGGCAACAAAACGACACATTTCTTAGGAACAAACACATGGGACAAGTAAAGTTCTAGTGGAGATGGAGGATGCAATGTGGAAGGAATACCCACATTGGGCTTAAAACATTGATGTAATAATTGTATATATGTGTACACCTATATGGTGATGTGCATTGAGGACAGTGAGGACAGTGAAAAAATAATGGGAGGGGAATGTAACACCTCAATTTCGATCCCCATATATGTAATATAATGTAAATATGTGAATTAGGCCATGAGATGAATAGTATGGTCGAGGGCCAAGTAGTGTAAATAATGTACATTAAATTTATTAATAAAAATACATTGATGGTTGTGATATGAGAGGGACTAAAATGATGGGAGGATATGACTCCATGAGAGATGAATGAGAGGGGAATAAGGGGGGGTAGATCTTGGAAATAACATATCTTATTGTAACCCCATATTGGTGTCCAAGTATATAGCCCCCCATATTGGTACCTGAGTATATAATGCACTCATGACAATGAAAAAATAAGGGAGAGGGGAATGTAATACTCCTAGTTTGACCTCAGTTGTAAATGTATATGTACATATGTTTTATATAGAATGGTGATCCAATATGTTTTTTGGGGTTGGAGTGCATGTTTATGTATGTTTTGGGCTAGAGTGCATGTGTGATATCAGGTTGGAGAGCTTGTGTGCTAAAAGGCCAGTGAGCCTAGCATTGTGCATTGTAATAACACTCATATATATCAATAAACTGCATCACAGTTGCATACCAAGTCATATAAAAGAGTGTGGGGGGCTATGATTCCATGAGAGGGAAAGGGGGATACGGGATTAAGAGAAGGCGCTAAGCCAAATATATTAAATTAATCCTAAATATTATGTCATGATTTTATTCTAAGTTCCTAAGTGATGGGATGAGTACCTGAGTGGTGGGAGAGTGGTTCTTTGATTGCCACTTGTAAAAAAGGAAGCATGCATATATAAAGTTTGTGCTTAGGGATAAATCCATTCATTCCAATCATTCTAATCATTTTGCTTTCCTATTTTGCTTTGGGTATGTTGGGTGTGGGATTGGGGAATCCATTGTAACCATGTTTCTTGTGAACCTTGTGAATCCTACATGAGATTATGTTGCCAATTCTCCTTGGGTTTCCATGGGGAAGGCTAGATCCCTGGAGGGGGAATTGGGTGGGTAGGATTTCCCTTTGTGTGAGGCTTGGAGGGTGCATGGAGAATACATTATTATCGTTGGATTTCCTGGATCCATAGATCTGAGACTTCTTATCCAACCTATGCTTGAGCCCTAGAAGGGAAGTGGGACAACTTGAGGGATTTTGGTGCAAAGAAGAGGGTACACTTCATTGGGTTGTGTAGGTTGAGGAAAATGAGAGAATGTTAGTTGGAATTGTTGTATGATTTTGATACCTTGGCTTAGATTCCATTTTTGTTTTTGTGAGACCTAGTTGTCTTAGGTAGCCTTTTCCCTAGTGGATTCATATCCCTAGCTTGGGGATCACTTGTTATTGAGAGAGTTAAAACATTAGTGTTTATAGGTGGGTGGAATGTCTGAGGTCTCCAGCCAATTGGTCATTTTATAAAAATATAAGTGTTCTTATTATATGATTTTATGTTGGATATTATGTTTTTTATATGTTGAATTCTATTATGCTATGCATGTGTGTGTGTGTGTGTGTGTGTGTGTGTTATGCATAAGTTATGCATGAGACTACATATTATTTCGAATACATAAGGTTATCATATGCAGGGCATATTATTACAGTTGGTATCAAAGCCATGCTGGGAATAATTGTTCATGGTATTAGAGTATATATGAGCAAGGTTAAACAATTTAAAAAATACAGTCTATACAGAGGTTGAATTGCAGTGACATATGCCCGTAAGTGAGTATGGGATGTGTGTGTGTGTGGTTTTAACTTTAAAATAAGACCATTATTGTGTATATATATTTACTTAATATTTTGTAATTTTTTTAAAGTGTCACATGTGATCTCCATCTTGAGCATAGAAGGAATTATACATATCCCTCACATTGGGAGATGTGTAATATATATATCATTTATGAAATAAATTCACCCAATTATTTTTAATATATCATTACTTAAATCAATGCAACTACTTGATAGCTCTTCGACATATTTCACACATAGCATATATTATATTGGTGTTAAAATCAATGGATTATGTTGTCACTAAAATCAATGCATTGGAACAATTTTCTCTTTCTTTATAAAAAATGCATTCTTAAAACTCGGATGTTATTTGTTCATCTATGACTTCTTGCAAATAAAATTTCAATTACCCAAAACATTTTTCTTTTTCTTAGTTCAGGTAATTTGGTTATTTTCTTAATAAATGAATGCAATTCCTAGATGGTGCAAGGTTATCTTTCCAAATGGATTAATCATAATTACCAAAAGTGTTTATATTTCATAATTACAATTCCTCATGCAATTTAAAAAAAAAAATAGAATTTTGAATGCAAGGTTAAGTGGTTTGATTACAAATTTTGTTATTTTAACTTAGCATACTAATTTATATTAAGTAGGTTCCTTATTTGGATTATGATTGATAAGATGTGGTTATGAGTGGATTCAAATATATTTAATGCAATGATGTAATTATTCACTTTTATATAACTAGCTCTCATGTTTTGTGATTTTTTAATGATTTGTCCATTTTTATCATTAAGGGTTTCATAATTACAATTTCTAATGGAGGATTTATGTTCTCTAAAGACACACTTGTATTTAAAAATTACAATTCCCATTGCAACGTTAAGTGGCTATATTGCAATTTTAGTCACTTGAACTTAATATACTAATTTATACCAAGAATGTTGCTTCTTTGGATAATGATTGATAATTTGTGGTTATGAGTGTGGTGTTTTCATGTTTATACATGTTGAAGAGGCATGGGTGTTCTTCATATATAATCTAAGGTAAAGGACATATATCCACCTCGTAGCTTAGAGCATGAAATGTGACTATAGATTGTATTTTCCTATTTTTCGATACCATACGTTCTATATTGTTGAATTTTCCATTCATTAGGACCTAGATATAACATTTCCTAATGAGATTCAAATGCCAATAAAGACTAAACTAAACAGCAAAATTCAGAAAAGTTTGTTGATATTTGATACATATAGACTCTTGGTAAATAAAATAAGAGAGATCAAGATG
The DNA here is from genome assembly GCA_010110895.2 of Picea sitchensis. NCBI lineage: Eukaryota > Viridiplantae > Streptophyta > Pinopsida > Pinales > Pinaceae > Picea > Picea sitchensis. Next base: position 79,886 of record SNQJ01S0018345.1, on the reverse strand, counting down.
AATTTCGACTACCTTTAATTTAAAATTATACCTATTAAATACTTTTAAAGCTAAGTAACAATGTTATTTGTTGGTTCTAGATTTTACTTAATACCACTACTTGATTTACTGGTGCTTTCAATTATATAACATTGAATCAAACATTTTAGATATTTATGCTTTCAATTATATAATATTGAATCAATAATTTTAGACATTTGTAATGTAGGTGGTTAAAATGAATGAGGAAAATGAAGTAGGTCATACTATCTCTACATATCGTACACGTCTCAAGAAAAATCTAGGGTGACCTTGGAAAACAAATCCTTTAACTCTCAGCTAGATTGTCGATATTGTGTCAAATCGATTAATTTAAAAAAGGGGAAATACTTAATATAACAAATTCTACAATGTCTTCGATTAATTCTAAGGATCATTTATAGGATAGACATTTCATGGTGTAGTGAATGGTTCATTTGATGTTGGATTTTCAATGAGTTTTATAGTGGGAAACACTGATAGAGTCCCATTAAGAATTTTATAATATGGAATCAATAATTTTAGACATTTGTAATGTAGGTGGTTAAAATGAATGAGTAAAATGAAGTAGGTCATATTGTCTCTACATATCATACACGTCTCAATAAAAAGTCAGGACAGCCTTGTAAAACAAATCCTTTAACTGTCAACTAGATTATCGATATTGCACCAAATCGATTAACTTCAAAAAGGGGAAATACTCAACATAATATATTCTACAATGTCTTCAGTTATTTCTAAGGATAATTTATAGGCTAGGCATTTCATGGTTTAGTGAATAGTTTATTTGATGTTGGCTTTTCAATGAGTGTTATAGTGGGCGACACTGATAAAGTCCCATAAGGTTTTGTATATATGAAAGGGTTATCCCTGTCGATGTCTAATGAAAATTCCGTTGCACTCAATGTTAAAATAATAGGAAAATATGAGACCATAGTTCTTGTCTCCAAACATCCTCCATCTAAACAAAGGGATAAAACAATGACCATGCAATCAACTCCAGCTTCTTCGTTTTCATCTTTGGTATTTATTGTGGATAATGGTGGAATCACATCAATTTCTATACATGATGATCCCATCGTTTATCCACAACAACCAACTAATCCCATCCATGCTAAACTTATCTCTCCTATAACACATCCATTTTTAAAAACATGAATTCTCCAAGATGTTGTCCATGTTAGTTTGTGAGTGCTCCAATGCATTTCTTGTCTAAGCTTTTCAATGACGATGGTGATCATATCGATGATCAACATCAATATGAATTACCAAATGCTACACATAGGACATGTAAATTATTCAATGTGCTTATAGGATGTGTGTGGCAGTGGGAACTACATGCATTGTTAAAACCAACTATACATACATCTACCAATGCCACTAAAAATATGGGAATCTCGTGAACTCTACTACCAACCCTAAGATTTCTCATTTTGTAACTAGTAAAAATATTTTTAAAAATAGCATACTTAAATTAATTGAAGAACTCAGTCCTAATTAGCTTCTCAATTAGCTACTCACTCAAGTTGTTTGATGATTTCAATAATTTTCTAGTAAACATATTAAAAAATAACTTACTTGAATTAATTAAAGAAACTAGCCCACTAAGCACTTAGCTTATCAATTCATTGCTCATTCAAGTTGTTTGATGATTTCAATTCGATTTTCAATTTAGTTCTCTATTTGATGATCAATTGATTAGTTCCCTCTACACAAGTTATTCCATGATTTTAATTTTCTTAGATATAATTTATTATATTTATTGTATGATTATCTTCTAAACAACATACATGTATCTGTGAATATAATACACACACTTTTTTTTCTTTAGATTTAAGATACAGTGACAACCAAAACAAGTTTCCATAAACTCATCCATTTTGAGCTAGTTCTTGTTCTTATTTGTTCCTAATTGACAAAGGAAATCAAAAACAAATTAATTGGAAATTGAAGTTATATCAATTACTAGAAGAGACATGTTAGAGATGAGTTTGCAACATTTTAGATAGAACCCACTTGGATGTCTGTTATTTATTGTAACATCCTTCCTAATATCAACCTCTCAAGAAGTGATTTGTCAAATGCACAATGAAAATACGATAATATAATTAAAAGTTTTCAAACAAACTTTGCAAATATGTACAAATATGTACAAGGTTGTGCAATTTGCTTATAAGTTACACATATCTAAACTATACACTCCTAAACAATAACTTAAGTTAATTAATGATATAATAATTATTTTTAATAACAATATAAATGTCATCCAATATCTATTATATAGTGATTTTAATTGTATAATACAATATCATATACACTATGTTAATCTTATACAATGTTATAAGAATATTTTAAATAATTTATATTATATATTATATTGTAATTATCCATTTATAATTCAAACCATGTGATAAGCATTTACTTTAATAATATAATATATATACATTTCATAACATATTATATTGTGACACATTTATTTAAAAAATATAATATGGCACAATGCAGTTATTTTCCAAAATTTGACCTTCACGAGTAAACCATAAACAACTAAAATCTATATAGAAAATATGAAAACATCTTTGATTTGCAATGTTTGGCTTATTAAGAATTCATCGCTCACATTCCGAGTCACCATTCACATTCAGAGGCTAAGTAGTATTGGTGTTGAGTGAAATGATAACTAAATAATGCGTTTAAATAAAATTCAACCAGAAATGACGAAGTTAACCTCTGGTTTGTATGACAACAAAATACCAATAACATACACGATGGCCCTTCACTTCTATTGCGATCTACTGCAAGGATGAAGTGAATGATCCAGCGTATCTGCTGGAGCCGGTGAGAGACAATCCACGAAAACAAAACCTGGAGCAAGCTTGGATCAAATTGACTCAATTTCTGGATTGATCAATAATGGACTCCTTTCATAAGAGATTGAGGTCTGCTATTTGCATGCATACAGAGTTCAATGTTCGATTGCTGGAAGGAGCAAGAGACAAAATGTGCTCTCCTTCACATATGCTGATGAAATTAAAGTTTTTGAGCACAGTGGACATGCCCAAAAAATAGAGAACCTGGAGAACCTGATAGACTGCTCATATCTGTGAGAGAATTTGGGTCATCTCTCGTGAATTTGTGAGAGAATTTGGCAAGATACATTCAAACTGTGATTATATTTCTGTTGCTGTGTAAGACTTTGGCTGAGTGTGTATTCTGGTAAGAATTGTTCGTGTTCTTTGTGTCGAGTGGACGAAGATAAGAGTGTAGATCTATATCCAGTCCCGCCACTCAACATCTATGCTATTTCCGGATACCAAACTTAGGTCTGTGCGGCGGCTTCTTTGAGCCCGTGTTCTTGAGTGACCAAGTGCAGTAAGGAGGAGCCCATGCGCGATTCGATCTCATGTGCAGTAAGGAGGAGCCCATGCGCGATTCGATCTCTGCTACCGTATTTGTTTTCGTTTTGCAATTCGATCGAATCCTTCCCACCGTGGAGCTTGCGGAAACCTCGGATCTGTGCCATCGTTGAGTTTTTCATGCCACGTGGTTATTGCTAAACCATCCGATTCTCGCCATGACAACCGTCTGCTATGCTCCAGCTGTCGGATCTGTGCCGCGTGGAGCCAAAAGGTGTATATACTTACCATTTTCGTCGCTGTGAATCTAGTAGTTTCGTACTTGACATGTGACCTTCTCCAGGTTGCAGATCTGGGCAAGATCGAACAGTGGAAATGGACCCACGTGGCAACAATCAGACGGTCAGATCCAATGCGCAGAAAGGACCCACTTGGAAACAATAAGACGGTCAGATCGAACAAGCAAAAAGAAGACACATGGCAGCGATCGGACGGCCAGATCCGACACGCCTAATTGAGCCATGTGGCAAGGATTAGACTGTCAGATCCGACGCGCAAAAAGGAGCCACATGGCAATGATCAGACGGTTAGATCGGACGCGCCAAAAGAAGACACATGGCAGTGATCGAACAATCAGATCCAATGTGCAAAAAGGTGCCATGTGGCAGCGATCAAACGGCCACATCCAATGCGCCTAATTGAGCCATGTGGCAGCGATCGGACGGCTAAATCGGACACGCCTAATTAAGCCACGTGGCATTAATCGGATGACTAGATCATACAGTCCATAGGAAGCCACGTGACGGCAATCGAACGACCAGATCCAATGTGTATAATGAAGCCACGTGGCACCGATCTGACGATCAGATCTGATAGTCATAAATATGCCACGTGACGCAGATCTGATGATTAGATCATACGGTCACAAAGAAGCCATGTGACACAAATATAACAGCCAGATCCGACGGTCCCTGAGGGCTCAGATCTGCGATCTGGACATTTCCATGTGTCAAGAGTAGGACAACCCGATTGGCTGATGGTACGACGAAAATAGTACAGATTCTACACCTGTTAGCTTCACGTGTCGCAAATCCAACGGCTACAATGATGCAAGGATCCAACAGTCTTACAAGGGACACGTGGACAAGTCCAAGGTTTTGTCGACAGTTTGGTGAGCTCGACCATGGCATGTCGACGGAGGGCCGAATTCGAACTGTAGGAGTGTCGACGGAGGGCCGAGTGCCAATGCCACGGCCAGGAACCAGGCTGCCAGCATTAGTCAAAAAGCTCTGTAATTTTATTGGACTGAACTAAGGTTGGCTAAAGTTGAAAAGCAATATTTTCAAACTTTGGACTGAACTTTATCGATTTCGACTGCTGGTCCGGTCCTATCCATTACAGTGAATGAAAATGGCAATTTATTGGGATGAGATTACGGAAATGGAAAGCAATATATTGGCGATGATGAAATGGTTGATGAAGGGAATGAGGTAAGCTCATCATACGTCTGCTAAACAATTTATTTTCCTTTCGGTATAGATTTTCATACTTTATTTCCTGACCACATTTTTGTTTCGTTGAAAGAGAATAGATTACAAAAGAGTATTGAAATGCCTACGGGAAATGGTATCGTTAAAGCAGAGGGGAAATAAACGCAATGTTGATCGGGATCGAAGAGGCAGAAACAAACAAGATACGGTGATATTCAAGGAAAAGCTCAATCTAGATAAAACAAATATAAAAATTCCTTACTTTTATGCCTTTTTATGATATATATAAGTGTGAAGCTCTTATGCTTTCAGTTGTATTTATATTTCTTCAACATGACAATTATACTTAATTTTAATAAATAATGTGTCTTTCAAGAATAAAAATAGGTACTTCATAACAGTTTTCATCATTTATATATTAAAAAATGTCCAAAATGATAGTTTGGTGGAGGCAAATTCTAAAGAGGAAT